>JAVFBX010193625.1:0-13180 GCA_034783855.1 Mopalia kennerleyi
TTGTCCAGTGCACAATTACACAGAATTATCACCAGGGCTAACAGCTGTTGATTGGTATAACCAGGTCTGAAAATTATGAAGAAACAAAATTTGAAATAACTCACAATAACATCACTCATATAACAATCACATACATGTAAGTGCTATCTCTATGAGTGAGTGATTGTGTTTAATGCCATGATCGAATGATTGGTGCTTAACACCATTTTCATTGGTATTTCCCTTATATGACGGCAGTGTATTCCAACAATAATTGACACTACCACAACCAAGATGTGAAGCGTTTTAATTGTTGTGGAGTTAATTTTTCTCCAATGCTAAGTAAAGACAGTAGTGCTACTCTTAAAAATACTGCCCTTAGCCAGAGGGCCCAACAACAACCGATACTAGCATAACCGATGCTGAGTAAAACAGTTTTGCTACACTCTAAACAAACATACCTTAGATAGAGGGCTATTTAATTGCCAAGACAAGGGCTTAAACTTTAATGATGACAGCATTCCAACAGCATGTGACCACTTTCATGCAACCATAACTTTTGACACTGGCAACCACATGACATGCGAAGGACCTAATACAAGACTTCACAGGTCAGCTTCATGCTGCCCCTTAACTCTGAGAGCACCAGGGCAACAGAAAGCCCCCGCCTTACCACTAATCTTAATATTAATGAAGTATTCAATTGATAGGCTGGTAAATTATCATTTGGAATGATTCAAAATGAAAAATGAATATTCTTCAGCATAAACTTTTTTTCTGGCATGTATCATATTTGTCTGACCTTCCTCTCAAGGTCATCTCCAGAATCTGTATAACTTGTCTAAAATTCTCTCTGTTAAGTCTGTGATTGTCAACAGGAGGTAATGGCACAGGCGGGGGTTCATTCTCTTTCGTCTCGCCTTCCAATGGAGTTTCCAAAACTCTGGAAAATAATAGTAAATTAAACTGATCATCGTACATAAATAACTAAAATGAAAGATATCTTTGAAAATGCAGCCAATTCTATTTTTACTAATATCAGAAGCGGTGATCTGATATAATTTTTTATGAGGCAAGTCTAATTACAGCTTCTTTTATCATATTTACAACGGTGATAAGCATGTTGGTATGCTGTTTTGAGATTACAATTGATGAATCATTACTAAAAATAACTTTTAGGAACTGAAGAATAAGTCTCCCTTTTGATACTGCTACAACTATGAATATACATCTTGAATTTATAATGAGGTCCAAAATCTATACAATTTTTAAAACAAAATCAAACCACGATTACATTTGTTTGTTTGTTTGATTGGGGTTTAACGTCGTACTCAAGGGTATTTCACTCATATGACGACGGATTGTCCACTTCACACTGTTTCTTGCCAAATTACCGTGGAAAATCGAGAATAAACCTTGTACAAACCGCCCCTGTGATTGCCGGAGCCACGTACATCATGTGACTCACTCATACACCTGGGGGTCCGATTACATCTCGCTAAACTATATCTACCTTTATCTAAGTTTGATAGTGAATTAGATATATTTACACAAATTCTGTGATTACTTATCACAAAAAGCACTGCATGCAAAAACACCATTCTCCATAAAAATTTGATACTTCCTCAAGGGAGATAACTCTAACACAAATAATTTAATTACTTCAACGATCGAACACAAACATTACATTTTTCTTTTAGCCTCTTGGTGAAAAGATTTCTGGGATAAATAAAATGGAATACTTTTCATTGAATTAATTGGCTGTTCCAGTTGAACGCATAAACACTTATTGTCAAGTAGCCACCGTTAATGAACAGGTCAATAATTGTATGTATATATATATATGCGATCGAATTCATGTGTTGTTGCCTGTCAAAAACTAGTGTTACAATTTTCTAATCGTTCAAACAGAAACTTGAATTTATTTGTTGGGCCTTATTTTAAGCCAGCAAAAAAATATACATAATAGATTCAACAACACAAGATGAAGCATTGAACATAACATGTTATTTTTTACCCATTTAGGTTCTACCAAAAATTTAGATTGTCTGTCCAAACGACAAGTCCCTGTTTAAGGCCTTGCTCGTATACTTGAGGTCTACAAGGTATAAGACCCTATGATGAGTGGTAATTAGAAGGAGGGTCATTGGTCTGACTCGCTAACCACTCACCCATAGCCCACGAAAAGGAAATCAAGAGTTTAGGCCATCCAAGATTAAGTTTTATCATTATAAATACTGAATAATTTTTAGAAAATGAAGATTAACAATATTTTCGTTATTTTGGGATAACACTTTCTTAGCTTGAACAGATTCTATTCCAGAAAATTTTGCAGTTTGAAACCCGTCTGGGAATCAAACGGATGGGAAGGCTGGGTGGCTGAGTGGTCTAGGTGGCCGGCATTTACTGCTGGTGATTCGGTGCCTAACTCTGAGGGCTGTGGGTTTGATTCCCGGACGGGTTTCAACATGCAAAATTTTCCGAACTAGAATCTGTTCAAACTAAGAAAGTGTTATCCCAAAACAACAAAAATATTATTAGAAATACTGTTGACATGATGAAATGAATGAAGTAGTACTTACTAAGGCTATACATTATAAAAATCATGCTACATCACATTTTAAATTACCATTAATTTAAATATGATCTACATCAATGTTTCATTATCAAACTGTTTACCTGATTTCATCTTCAGATAAACCCAGCCAACTCCTGTCACTACACAAACTGCTTAACGAAGCCCCTAAAAGGAATAATAAAAGTCCTATAATTAAAATCTATTTTGCTTACATTCTTAAATTTGGCAGACATAACATTATATAAAAAGAAAACAAAAATGCTTGAAATGGTTGGACTATGATTCTGATTATGTGGTTTCTTTCTTTGTTTGTTTGATTTTCGTCCATTGTACTCAAGGATAATTCACTTATGTGACGACGGATTGTCCAGCTCACAATGTCCCTTGCTTAAATACGGGGGAAAATCGTGAGGCTCACTCATATATGTGATGGTTGAGAGATGGACTGGAATGATTAATATTTGAAAGCTATAAGAATAAACATTGTGTCAGGGTACTTAGTCCTTGACAACAAATTTAATTATGGCATAAGATGAATTTTTCATATGCTCTTTTCAGTAGCACTCAGTACAGAAAAACTGTGTAAACATGAAAAAAATGTAAATATGCAATAAATTTCATCATGTCAGATTTCAAAATTTAAGGATACAATGCATACATACTGTAACATACATGTACTTAATGACAATATACTGACCATAATTGATTAAGATTCTGAGAATGGTCTGTAAAGTTGGTGCCCAGGTGATGGTCAGGTTTTGAAATTCTTGCTGATGTGTGATAATCTCTGCAAGATCCTGTCGACAACCATCAAGTACCAGTCTACTTGGATGGACGGACACTGCAAAAACAACATAGTTTTCTGATGACCCACAAATGAACTTCAATAATCAGTTTGCTTGTTTGTTAGATTGGAGTTTAATGTCTAACTCTAGAGTATTTCACTTACATGAAGACTGATTGTGCACTTCACAATGTTTCTTGGCTTATTGCAGTAGACAACCGAGAAGAAACCTCATAAAAACCACCCCAGCAATTGCCGGAGACACATCCTGTGACTCACACATATAACTGATGGTGGTCAGACGGACTCAATCCCATGAACGGTACATTGAAGTAGGATTGGTAAGTGCACACGCTAACCATTAAAACACGGCCACAAGCCAAAGGAATTACAAATGCAGCCTGGCATTCAAATTTTTAACCAATTAACATCCGGACTATAAAAAAAACTACTGAGACGTCTTATTCAATGATGTTTCTATTTAAATCCATCGTTCAAAACTTATTAATAATTTATTTGTACGGAAAAATTTTAATTTGATTGTAAAAGGACATGAATTGTAAAACTATATATTTAATACAAAAATATCCATTTCAATAATAGTTACTGTTTGTTAAATTATTTTGTTGTAAGTAATTCTTTAAATTAAATATCAATTTAACATGTGATTAATAATATTTTAACTATTTTAGGATAGCAATGAAGTGGATAAAACTTCAATTGCTCATGTTATATAGATGTTGTAATTTAGTAAGTTAGCTGAATTTCACAGGATCTTACTGATATGATAAAGCCAAGTTAAGACAGCTTGTGGACAGGAGACTTTGTCAAAGGTCATGCTCAAAAGGTGAGAGGTCAGCAGGTGAGGCAACCCATCTGAAACAAATAAAATACAACTTTAATATCAGTGATGCCGATTCATTGTGTATGTTTTTGGAATAAGTTTTAATTCCTTACTCATATGAGCGTTTGCTTAAATGTAAACTTTTTGTTTGATAGGGATTAAACGTCGTACTCAAACTGAAAGGTATTTCAAATACATGACAAAGGATTGTCCCATTTCACACTTTTCTGTTCTTAAATATGGTGGAAAACCTCGTAAAAACTAACATGACGATTTCCTCATATACCTGATGATTCAATGTGCATTTGTTTGTTTGTTTCAAATAAAGGGTATTTCACATAAATAGCGACAGATTTTCCATTTCACACTATTCCTTTCTTAAATACTGTGAAGAAAGCCCCTACAAACCATCCCTGCGATTGTCAGAGCCACACCATGCAACTCACTTATATACCTGATGGTTCAATATAGATTTGAGTAGCTTTATTTGCAGTCATGTCAAGAGAGAACTTTTAGTTGGTAAGTAGTCAGTCCTATCTATACATGTACACCTAGTTCCTCTCCGGTTCCATACAATCATCTTATTTTCTAGTTTTTCGTACAATCAGCTTACGCTCCCGTGTTGAGGTTACTGTGCCTATATATGGCTGTAATAGGACTACAAATTATAACGTTTAAAGTACCGATATACAAATTTACATGGTAAGACACTAAAATAAATTAACTAAAAATAATTCATTTGTAAAAAAGAACACCATAAGCTCACACAGCTGTACCGTGACCACCTTCCCTGCGCCCATATTCTTAACATTTTGGACACCGCTTTTAAAATTCTGAAAAAGCCATTATTTTCCCATAAAAACATGATGAAGCCTGACCTGGTTTTAGTGAAGCCAGGAATCTGTCGATATAACTTCTGTTTGGGCTGAATCCACACCTACTGAGTGATAAGGCTTCATTAAACAGATGTTTGAACCTCTCTGGTGAGAATACCTCCACCCCAGGGTGTATCTCCACTATCTTCTTCTCAGTCACTGAAAACTGACAAGAGAAAGTTTACACTTATAACTTATATGTCACAATCTGCTAATGAAGCGGAGGAGCATGACAACATGTTTGTTTGTTTGTTTGATTGGGGTTTAACGTGGTACTCAAGGGTATTTCACTTATATGACGACGGATTGTCCACTTAACACTGTTCCTTGCCCTATTATGGTGGAAAACCGAGAGGAAACCTAGTAAAAACCACCCCTGCGATTGCCGGAGCCACATCTTGTGACTCACTCATATACCTTAGGGTCGACAGGCAGACTCGATCCTGTGAACGGTAAATCTAAGTAGGCGTTAGAAAGCACGCTCGCTAACCACTACGCCATGGCCGCGGGCCCATTATGATTGTGGGAGCAACATCATGTGACTCACTTATTTGGCTAAAACTGGTTTGTAATGGACAGAGAGAAACTTGTCAGCAGGAAAACCCCATGTAGCATTTCTGACAACAAACACCATTGAGTTATCAAACAATCAAACGAAATGCACTGTAAGGGGGAGTTGGGGAAACCATGAAATCATTAGAAAAACATCATGTCAAGATAGAGGTGAAACTCAGCAGACAAATCATGGTACCATAAGACAAACATATTCAAAGGGAAAGTGCAAGACACTGTAACAGATCAGCTTCCTGTTGGCCTATTTTCAGAGGGTGGCATGCCACTAAATCTGTCCAGCAATCTCTTATAACGGAATTGTTGTTATGTTTTTGTGTCCAGATTGGATGAATAGGGTTTTAATGCTATACTTTATTAAATGCATTCCAGCCCAATGGCTGAGGGAAACCATCATGGACAACAACCAATGTCCGGCTGATCAGAAGACAAAATATGCTGATGTCTAAAAGCACCATGGCACATTGATCTCTGTCCAACCATAACATAAAAAAAAACAAAAGTGTTTTATTTTGTTGGAAAATTAATAATCCTCCAGAAATAAGCCAGGACACTGGGTTTTTGTCAGCAGAATAACAGTCACTTTAATTATGGTATACAGCATGGCTTCAAAATTAAGTGCTGAAGTATTAGATTGATTGGTGTTTTACTCAAGAGTATTTCACTCATATGATGGCCATGCGTTTCAACAGTCATCGACACATTAGCAAGACCAAATGTTCCAAAAATAATCAAATAAACAAATGACATGCACTGTAAGGGACAATTTGAAGTTCCATCCGTTTAACTCAAGAGTATTTCACTCATATGATAGGACTCACATTAGCAAGACCAATATTTAGAAAATAAATCTTCAGTAGCATTTCTTCTCTTCAAACAAACAGCCCTTATTCAAAGGGCGTTCCATATAAAGAGCATTAGTCACATTTGTTCTACAAAATGACCATCATACAGGGGACAAATCTAGTCATATTTGTAATGACACGAGAGCCATATGATCCCATTAATTAATAGCTATAAATGTATTTAATTAGAACATTCATTTGTTCTGTCTAGCCAGAGAAGAAAACTCCTATCAATACTAGAATACTAGATCATAAACAGTATTCAATATCTACTTAATATGTCTGGAGCAGATGAAATGTGACTATACGGGTAACAAGTGCTTTCCAAGGACAATACATCTTTGGATGATAACTGTAATCATCTAGTGAATAAGAAGTCTGAACAAGAAAGCACTATAATGATTAGCGTCTCAAACAATGATGGATTGATACCTTGTTTTATAACTAGACACGGTTTTACCCAGAGCTGGATCAGAAAGAAAAACCCATACCTCTGGCATGGCATCGTAAGTATTGAACACAGACTACAATAACACATCCCCTGGACAAAACAAAAAACTGTGGCATGTATTGTTAAACCATTCCTGTATTGATCCAAAACCACTTTTGGTCTTTAGATGCAACTGATGGAATGTCAAGCATGACCTTATAAAGGATTGGGTCAAAGTTCATACATAAACAACACAGTACAAGTGTCCTGACCAATGCGTAATAACTAATAACAATGAGTAGTGCTATTGTACAAAGCTTAATTGTAACTACATGTACAACAACGACAAACAGGTTGGGTTGATTGATTGATATTTTACACGATACTTTAGGGTATTTCACTAATATGACGGCAGTGTATTCCAACAATAATTGACACTAGTACAACCAGTGGTTACCAGTATTATATGTGAAGCGTTTCCATAATGTGTGAAAATTAATTTAACTATTAACGTAATTTAATGATTTATAGGTTTCTCAAATCTTTCAAAGAGGTTGTGTATAATTGCATTTTACTGCTGATTTTGAATAAAAAATTCAAACCAGACGTGAAAAGGAGTTGGTATTACATGTACATGTAGTTTAACATAGTTCTTCACAACTGTACATTTGTTTAAAAAATCAGCCAAACGATGAAAATTCACATGATAGGTGAACTTGAGCATTTTAGAGGACCAATTTTTAGCTCTATCATCAGCATTTTCTAAACTTTCCAAATAAATCTTTTATCAATCTATTACTTATTTTAAAGACTAAATCTCTACTTGGATATGGTATATTGTTGGACCATTTTTTTTTATCAAACTATCAGAAACAACCAAATAACTTTGTACATCCCAAAGATAACTCCTAGTCCTAATACAAAATCTAACAGACTATTATATTGGACACTCTATAAGGTATTACATGTAAAATGAGCAATCCATAAAGTGTTTGATGGTGAAGACATGAATATGGATATGGTGGAAAAACAAGAGAAAACCTTGTAACCCTGTCTGTATTGGCAAAATTTGATAAACTTTTCAAATTACAACAGAACTCTTGGAAATGATGATGGAATTTTTGGCGTTTTCCAGCCAAAGAGGCGGATCTTATCAATTTATTACTTATTTAACAGACTAAATGTCTAATTGGATATGGCATGTGCTTGGACCATTTTTGACCAAACTATTAAAAACAACCAAATAACTTTGTACTTCCCAAAGATAACTCATAGTCTTGATACAAAATCTATCAGACTATTAAATTGGACAGTCTATAAGGTATTGGACTGAGCAATCCATAAAGTGTTAGGTGGTGAAGACATTATTATGGACTTGGGGAGAAATTCAATCTACACCATTTCTCTCTAGGTAGTTATTGGTTTCCGAACAGTCTTTCAAAGGAGCCATAAAATAGCTTTTAGTTAGCACCTATCATTTAGTTACGGCTGAGTGGGATAATATATGGCCACATCAATGCACAGTATGTGATAGTCGTAACTTCTCTAAATATCCAAAGTATTGGGCAAGTTTGTGATTTTCATTTGGATATAGGGGAGAGTTTAATATCCAAAAGCAGACTTGTTACACAATTTTACAGATATTATTAAAAAGCTTACTGAAACTTACTATAAAACTCAGTATGAGAGTTTTACGATGTGTTTTGGAAAATTTTTTCGCTTTAATTTTTTTTTTCAAGATAGCTCTCTCTGTTTGATAGTACCCGCATATTACAAATTTACAACATTTTGATATTTCAGAAAATGCATTTTCTACAATACTCAGTATTCATATTGCATAATATATAATTATTTTCATAACTATTTTGTATGAAGATACTTCATTCGTATTGCCCTCAGCCTGAGGGTGGGGTTGGGGCAAATTAATAGAAAAGTTTGTTTCAAAGTTGATAACTTTGAACTAACTACTTGTATACTATTGATGCGAACAAAATATCTTCAAGTTTAGCGGTAGTATTTTTTAAACAAAAGACTGCCCATAATTCAGCATTTTATAACATTTCTAACAGAAAGATTAGAGAGGATACCACATGCTCATGCCAATTTATAACTCTTGCGTGTTATAGTTAAATGAGACGTCAACATTCATTTACAGAAATGTCAGGCAATACAGATTATATACAGGATTGCATGGCGTATTATATATATACAGTGTTAAGGACTCCCAGACTAATTGGTGTTAGCTAAGTAATAGGTGGCAATGACAGCATATTGAAGTCCGATAGTCCATATATTCTACTGCAATTTGAAAGTCATAGCTTCAACAGAAGTAACGTCAGACAAACTGGTGTATAAATATATCCTGTAGAACCAATATTGAATCTCATAGACTGACAAATATTTGAGCACATTTTTATTTGGAATATAAGCTTATTGTAAATCCCATAAAATCTTGTTATTTTGACTAACTGTTACCATTTTGATAGCTGTGAAAGTATTATTATGTCTAAACAAACTGATTTGAAATTTCTACTTTATGTTCGGTTTAACATTAACCCTAACCCAGAACTAAGAATTCAGGCTTTGTCTCACACAACAGATATGCCATGAGAACAATATCAATAACTTGTGTTGTCTCAGATAGTTTACAGTAAACGTGAGAGAAAAAAAGAAGAAGAATATAACACTATGTAAATGAACACTACTAAATAACGCAGGTAAACCAAAACCAGTTCCCATGGGTAACATTAAGCCATTAGTTGTCAAATTAAGGATGCTTGGCAAAATAATATAAGGGACTCCCCAAGGTGTTTAGTGCTGAAGAGCTGTACATCTATATATTAAACCAGAAATGTATGGGAATTTCAGACTCCCGAGGATTGAATTGTCAACTGTTGTGAAATTCCAGAAATCTTTATACTGAGTTTCAGCGCTCAGTTTTCTAGTTACGGAAGGCGAGACATAAATCTGTCACCTATTGAATTCCGTGCCAATAACGCAGCTAGAGTTTCATGAGAAAATCTGCCTGGGATTTAATAGTAAGTCTTGTGTCTTCATTATCACTTGTCCAATAACAGCAAAATTAATCTGCTGTGAGCCGAGGGAGTTTACGATTCCGTTATTGCCGTCACAAAGAGGGGTCTTAATAATGTATTTCGAATAAATCAATGCATATTTCTGTCGTAGCTGATGAAGACCTGCCCGCTACGAACCCTTGTCGAGAAAAATCTCCCCAAGGACTGATTGAAATTGGATAATTCTCCAGCTTTATAAGAAGACTTAAAATAATGACATCAGTATAAGCCGCGAGACCGTCAGCCATTATTTAGTACTGTCAACATCTTAATAAGTTCTCAGCGAACATAAAATTCTCTGATATTCAGGCGCTCAGAAGAAATGATTCCGCAAACTACATTGTTATAATATAAACAAATATGATAGCTACATTTAGATCTATTAATCCAATTTATTATTAGTTAGGAATAGTAAATTATTAATTTATCAAAAAAGATAAATAAAATATTAGACTCTTATGAAAAGTGGACACATTGTCCTATGTGGTCATCAAGATAGCATCAAGATTACTATTATTATTATTATAACTATTATTAATAACCTGACGAAAATAAGGTAACTATTGGTTTTTGACTCAATATTGACAGCACAAAATTATCACACAGCTAGACTGAAATCCCCTTCAGATGTCAAAGAGGGCATTATCGATCAGTTTGATAAGGGATTGGCACTGTACTTATTATTTCACTTATATCATGGTGAGCGTGCAGCCAAATATCACTGGTAATAAACAAATGCAAAACAAATGCAAAATATAAAATCCACACCAAGTCAGTCCACTTAAAATTTAGACAAGACTATGTAAATGTAGATTGTTTGATTGGGGTTTAACATCATACTCAAAGGTATTTCACTTATATGATGGAAGATACATGTAGGGTTGATAGATGGATATGATCCTGTGGACAATACATCAAAGTACTATTATTAAGTGCACATGCTTACCACTATAGGCCACAGAATCGGGCCAGGCTGTGGAGAACTAGAAATAAATTTATATACAACAGATGCA
Organism: Mopalia kennerleyi; assembly: GCA_034783855.1. Classification (NCBI taxonomy): domain Eukaryota; kingdom Metazoa; phylum Mollusca; class Polyplacophora; order Chitonida; family Mopaliidae; genus Mopalia; species Mopalia kennerleyi. The sequence continues at coordinate 10,993 of JAVFBX010193625.1, forward strand.
CAAGATTTTTTAAATCTAGATTCTTTTGTAACATCATAATTTCATTACACAGGTGACTGGCAGCACCAACATTTAAGAGGCTTACAGCAGATAACCAGGAATACTCCATGAATGTTACATGTATACCATTAGACCATTTCCATTAGACATGTATACCAGGTAACTTGCTTACATCTTGATTAGATAGATGTATAATAAGCTCCCCCCCCCCCCCCAACCCCTTTCATCATAGCATATTTTGTATCTTTAATAACTTCCTCTTACAGTCCTATTATTGCCTCATAAAAATGACCTCCCTTTGTTTATTGTGTTTTGATGCAGGTTAAAGATGAAGGGAGATAACCATGTCTGTGAAAATAGTCAGTAAGACTGGTATATACAGGGAATGATCCAGAAATCACATTAACCACTGTTTGCAAAGCATCTACATTGCCACAGGTAGAGCACATGTCTATATTTCAATCACAGCTGGTAAAATGGTAACAGGCTGTGACAACATGCTGAATAACGAAATCGATTTAATATTTATCTATCTATCTATATCTCTGTCTATTGATCGAGCACACACACACATCTCACATTTGTGTCATTGTGGAAGCATACAGAGATATTCTGGGTTCACCATTAACTGGTTCTCACATCAAACTATTCAACTTGTATAACTGTACACAGCTCACCAACATGACATTACAACTAACAGGTTTTATGTCCAGGCATGTGATTGTTTGTTAGTTTGATTGGGGTTTAATGTCAAACTGAAGGAAAATTCACTCATATAATGTACACCAACATATAGCTTTAATACTCGACACCAAAGTATGATGGAAAATCTTTCAAAAGCCTCCTAAAGAAACAGGGGCTTAGCAAGAAATAAAAAGTATGATGACCAAAATGGTCATTTAGCTTCACTTTTCAAATAGCTGGGTGTCCAATTTTGACAGTTGTCCTATCTCCTACATGTTAAAGTTTCTTAACACAGGGTGTCCAAATGAGGCTATTGTTCACTTCAGGGCATCCAGTTGGACGGGTGGATGCCTAAACCCTGCCTGTTATATATTGAAGTTTATTTGAATAGTTCCGTTTTTATAAATTTCTTAATTCTCTAGCTTTTATTTTTCAGTATGAATGTATGTACATTTTTAAAACAAAGAAGAATCATTTAATATTGACAATTTAATTAATTTAAGAAAGAATATATATGATTAAACATATTGAAAAAAATCATTTCAACTATATAGTTTGAACAGAAGTCCTTTCGGTTTTTTGTATAATATTTGAGAAATAATGGAATTCAGTTTTTGATGAAAACCCCTCATTCCGTAGTAATGGTGTTAGTAAAAAGGCCTACATTTTGCAAATAGATTCTGATTGGTTTTCTTCAAGTTTGGTCAGGAAATTTCTTATAAGGTTACATCGAAAATGTCTGTTGAAATTCATTGTGAATTATCCAATGCCATCCATCAATAAATAAATATTTTTTTAAAGTTTGGATTTAAAATAGATAGAATTAAGTGCTTTGTTATAGCTGAGTGGGCAAAAGCTCATGTAACAGATAATTAATTTGTTTTATGGAATAGTCTGAACGCTTTGAAATGGATACTTTTTATTGAATAGCAATAAATGTCAGATTGGTTATAAAAGAAAAATTTATAGAAATTAGATAACGGATACTTTTTATTGAATCTCAATAAATGTCAGATTTTTTAATAAAAGAATAATTTATAGAAATTAGATAAAATAATAGGTTTCTGAATGCAATTTTAGATGTTAATGAGAGTTTAGAAAGGAAATAGTATATTCTATCCCATAGTTTTGCTCTTATGTTTCATAAAAAAAGCTTCAAGCTATATTTTAGTCTAATTCCAAATATTTTTTAAAAGTTTTTAAAGTTGTCGGACACTTTTAGTTATTGTTTATTTATATTCTGGCAGTGGGTGTAAGTTTGAATTATAATGGTTTTCTTTCCTTTCGATTCGTAGACAAATAATCTTACTAGCTGCCACATGCTAGTTGCTCACAATTTACAGGGGCTTAGCCAGAAATCAAAAGTATGGTGTCCAAAATGGTCATTTTGCTTCACTTTTCAAATAACTAGGGCCCCGTGGGGGAGAGGGGTTGGCCAGTCCTGCAGAATACTCCCTCGGCTTCCTCGGTCGATCGTAAGAGGCGAGAAAAGAGGAGCTTTCTG
>JAVFBX010193636.1:0-11937 GCA_034783855.1 Mopalia kennerleyi
ATGCAGCATATGACCGAATAAAAGTGAAAATATACAACACAAATAGCTGTTCCTGGGATATAAAAGCAATGTATGTCACTTTTGTGTCGCAAATGATATAGGACGAGTCTATATTTTACACACTTTCTGAAGATTTTCCACTCAAATATTTGTCACTCCCTATCTACCTATTGTTGTAATAAAACATGCTGATAGTTGTATTAGTTATTCTATTTAATTCCTTCATGACAAGATAGGTAGCTCTAGTTCAAACCCGCTTACATACTTCGCTTGACTAGTTTTCAATAGAACCAGAATATAGTGACAATAGAGTAAAGACGTTAACTCTCACCCGACATATCTTCATATAAAAGATCATAAATACACATCCGGCAGAATTTCCACACTTTGTACATTGCTGTCTACCGTGAAATGAAGGTGATAAAAGACATGAAATTGACGATATATGTCCCTTACATATATAAAGACAGCTCATCTTTTGATCTTTCCTATCATCTTTGACTTTTGAAACAGCGAAAAACTTACAAACTTCCAGACAAAACTCTTCAAAATGCCAGTTTTAATTCAACACTAATAAACTTTTCCTTACGATAGTTATCAGGAAAGTAGATCAACACTCACACACAATTAAATTGTCACAAACTGGGACATCTTGGGTGAGAGACATCGTTCCTGTTTTTATCAACACACTTATAAATGTTTATTCACTCATACGCTCAAATGACCTCCCCTAATTCATACCACAAGGTGTGTCTATGAATTCTGTTCAATTTATGCTTAAAAAAAAGCCAAGCATATTAAATTGTCAATTTATTTGAAATTGCAGAACTATTTTCAAAGGGTTCTTGTCAAAATATTTCATAATAATAGAACTGCTATCACTGTTCTTTAAGTGAAATAAACTGAAGTATGATACAAACTAAAAACCACTGATTCATGAACCAAATAAGCCAATAATTATCTCTCCAGATGTACATACATGTACATACCAAACTGAATAAAAGTCCTACATTTAAAAAGATAAAATGTCTTTTTATTATGGTAAAATCTGTATGATATAGGAGTGTTTTCAATGTGGGCTAACTGTGGGTGGCAGAAATTCTACTCAATAGAAACCGAGGCAAACCTTCTACAGACCTTTGCTACATGACTTAGTCTACTGACATTCCTGTCTAACCACATGGCTGTCTTTCATGTTTAGATTGACCAATATATGCACAGCCTGTTTCTACATGCACTGTTTTGCATCTAGTTGCCCCTAAAAATAGCCTCCAAATACCATATTTAGTATTTGCAATTTCGATTGGGTCTTTATGTCGCACATCAGGTAATTTCGCTGATTATAGTGATACAGACATGTGACAGCTCAATAGGTGAAGTATATCACCATGGAGGAGCATTTGCAATAAGAAAAGGTGTACAAACTGGTATGACATAATGCATAAAAATAGATTGGGTTTGTAAAATGTGTTATGATTTTTGGTTACCTCATTCACAATATTGAGGAGATCTTTCACCTTGAATGACAGTCAGCGTTTATTTATTCATTGAAAACAAGATGAGTTATCTTTAAAGTTCCAAGGTTAGCTAACTTGAAGTACAGTCACTCCATGCACAGGAAGATGGTCCACACTCAACCACTTTTTAAAACTACAAAGTTAAATGCCCGACAAATTACAATACGGTAATGTTGAATTGGTATAATCAGAGATATCCAAACAAAACTTCTCACTTTCAATTGTGTAAGAGTGATTGATTGATTGATTGATTGATTGATTGATTGATTGATTGATTGATTGATTGATTGGTGTTTTACTCTGTGCTTAAGAGTATTTCACTTATATGATGGTGGTGTATTTAAAGTTTTCAACAATAATTGACACTTAGCACAACCAAGATGCGTTTCCATAATGTGTGAAGGTTTATTTTCCTTCAGTGCTTAGTAAAAACTGCACTTACATGTTACGATGTAGCCAGAGGGCTTTTTGCGTAAGGCTACACTTAAATCTATATTTTTTTTCAATTGTGAATGAACAATAGTTTTTCCAAAACATTAATGTTAGACTTCCTTATAAAGGTTTTAGTTTATCTTAATCTAGAAACCAACATAAAGAGAAAGGTAACAAAAGTTTGTTTTAACTGAGGTCTGAGGCACAAGCTTACATTTCTAAAGACTTCAAAGACCAGCGTTTACTGAATGAATGTCCATATAACAGAAACTGGTAAACAAAACGGATGAAAAAAAATGGCGCCATGTAATGAACTTTAAGCAAATTTGTTGCTTCAATAATTGATAATTGAAAAACACTGCCATTCATGTCACATTTTTCTCCTCTCCAGCAGGATTGTGACAAATCTTTGTCACGGTCCATGTTTTTATAAGCTGCAGGCTAGAAATCCAACAGGTCCTAATTGGCTGAACAAAATCAAATATTTTAAGAGAATAATATTAGTTTATTGGCCCTTGAGAAGGCCTAATTCAACAGTTTACAAGGGCAGGATTAAGAGAAACTGGGTTAACAGTTAACAGGTTTCACACAGAAAATGGGAGAATATAACAATTGATAATATATATGTAAAAACATCAATAATTGAGGACAAAAGAGAAAATTTCTGATACATCTAGGCTGCTAAATTCAACATTTGTGCTTTAATCCTTCAAATTTTATCCTCAATCCAGCAGGTGTTAAGGGGAAGCTGGCAGATGATTTGGGGTATTCAGAGCAACGGGGCAACACAAAGCTGATCTGTTGGCAGGGTTTTTACTTTGTGCCTATTGATGGACCCGTCTTCTCATTTGTTGCCAATTAAATCACCCATTGAACTCGCACATTGTCATATAAATGCAATAACCTTAACGGCTTAATACATTTAATTACGGCGTAAAATCTTAATGATCCAAACCAATAAAATTGGTTCATCGATTTATCATTAAACTCTCTGTCTTTAAAACATCAGCATTTAAATGATCAAAAAAGGTCATAGTTGACCCAAACAGAAACTGAAAATAACAATTTAACACATATACTAGTAATACCTTCTTTTGGTTTTTAAAAATTGAGTTAAAAATAAATTTAAGTTTCAACATAGAAGTAAATATTTTGACCAAATGCAAAAATAATGAATGGCTCTCTTTTTATTGGACAGGTCAGGGGAAAAACCAAATATAAATTAAAAAAAAAACCTTCATTTGACCTAATTTAAGTTAACGTAAATTCTGCCCACTAGAGCATGATTACTATCAATCGTTCTTCTCTTAGATTCCCATGAATTGAAAAAAAAGGAACAGTTTGTAGTTTGTAGTTTGTATTTTTGTTGTTTTGGATAGGAGACAAGTCGGATTATACTGGCTCCAACCACAAAGATAATCCACAAGATCTGTTACCAGATTAGTGTTATCTACATAGAGGTGAACTAGATAACCCCTAATCTGTTATGGTGATTCCCTAAGGGCAACAGGGTGGTATATTAGTCTATACAAAAATACTGGGCGGACATATTAGTGTTTAATTTAAACAGCAACATCTCCTTATGGCAAATACTATATAGTGAAGTAGTTCAGTTATTCTAGTTTTATACACAGGTATGGAAAACACATATGATATACTAAAAATAAATTAAAGTGTAATGCATATTCCTAACAATTTCACTTATACACAGTAACTGAAATGCACATAAAATGCAAGGCATTTACATACCTCAAAAATTGCGGACTTACATAAAATAAATACATGTAGTTCCAATCTTAATTGATGTTTCCGGACTGATCCCAAAGGAATACTGGTAGTGTTAAAAGTGTGAACGAAAAAACACCTGTAAAAGATGACGAGAGGTAATGAAAGCTTCCTTGTGTAGCATTTGCTATAATAGTTAGTCTTAAAGGTGCTTATTTCTAGTGTATGATAGACTAACATGGGACGGTCCATGTATTTATTATCTGAATAAGCTTAGTCCTTAACAGAAAACATTTGCCACCTACACATAAATGTAGGTGCAACTTTTTTCCAAAACATGTGACAATTTAAGTAAAATAAAATGTTATTAATACATGTATTAAATAATTTTTATTGTTAATTTTCTATCTATTTTTCAATGGGCCACAAACTTTTCTAGACAGTATATGATAGTATTTAGGACCAGGTGGGTACAGTTAGTGGGTTTATGCTCATATGGCCTGGAGGGAGCAGACAAGGTTGGGTGGCCACTATAAAATTCTACTATCTACCCTTCAACTACTAGTTCCCACTCTCTTGCTGACATTTATAATTATTTTGTAGACTAAGTCCCTTTATCTATAGTCTAAAGTCTGGGCAAAACTAACAGCCGGAGAAATAAAATTATTTGCCCAATGTTTATTTCTTAAATTGAGAACTCTAGGGTAGCTTTTACAGAGTGACTTGCCTATCATGCTTTAAAAATCTCCACCATGATGTCTTACACTCAGTGTGGTCTAAATTTGTTTGTTTGATAAAGGATTTACGCTTGACTTCAGGTTATTACACTCACATGATGGCATCATCCATGCCAGTCTTATAGATGAAAGAAACCAATTCTGACATAAATGGCAATCAACAAAAACAAAACAGGACAATGTCAGACGGAAGAGGAGATCAGCTTAGCATTAAATACCTTTAACCATTTATGACAACAGGAAGCTTCCGACAACAGCATGTGTGCTAAAAATGTAACTAGCTGCAGTTCTTTTGTCTATGTAGATAAGACCCTGGGATTATGGAGATTCGTCACCCTGTGTGGCTCCCATGTATACCAGTGGTCCATTTAAGGACAAGAGCATGAGAGAGCACCTGCAAAAATTTAATGTCAAACTTCTCGCGGACACAAAGATCACTAATTTCATCCAAATCCTATATATTATTTTTAAAATTTCTCCTCAAAATGGGATTTCCCTCAAGCTTTGGTTGTATAATGGTTGTATGACTTTACAGGTGTGCCTGAGAGGAAGGTCAGTAGTCTGGCGCGATTATCTATGAGCTACAGCCAGGAGATTAATAGAAGGAGTATCGCTTTAACAGAAGTGGCATCGCTTATAACACTTCAAATGTACACAGTACAGAAGAAGCAGTGAAGTTGTAATGGACGAATTAGAATGGAATTCGTTCACTGGAAATTCTGTACAAGGCTGTATGGCTGACCGAGAAAATCAGAGAGACAGAAAAAAAAATAGCCACCCTGGTTGAAAGCAATAGCTCAGCTGGAGACCTTTCATCTAAAGCTAAACATTTACTTTCAACATACAAATCTTGTTTAAAACAGCTCAGGCCATGCTGTGAAAATGTCGTAAAAAATGTTGGCACAGTTGAGCAATGTTGATAGCTAGAATCGGTTTGCACTCTTTAAAACATTGAACTTCTCAAATATCTAAGTCAATATTTAGTCTGATATTCATATTACAAGGGGAAAGAAAAACAAAATGTAATATATATATAATAGTCATTATAAGCTCTAACCCACTAACCCTAGAAGGAGCACTTTATATGTGACAGAAGCTAGTTAATGTTGTATTCAGCAAATAGAATTTATTCAGTTTTATTTATTATGCATATCAGAATTTTCACAATTTGTTAAGTGATACAAAAGCCAAAACTATTCCCCTGTATAAAGACACGACCGTCACTGACAACATTTAGAAGTGGAACTCGCATCATGCCAAGTAACATTCATGGTTTTATCTGAAACTGATAACTTAGCAAAGCAGGCCACACATATCGTTAATTTTCTTTGTGACAATTAGGTCAAAATGCAATTTTGCTTCAATTTAAATGTTGCTAAAATTGTCCAGGATTTTATGCCAGCATATCCTAGATTTAAATCTAAAAGGACCACACAAGATAGAAAAAAGTACATGTACATTATTTGTGCCACGCAACCCACATTGTCTATTACATGTGTTTACTCTAGCGTAAAAAGGAAGGCCATAAAAAAAAGCCTTGTGTAATGAAGTGTGTAAGTGGAACAGCATTAGTTCTATGTCAATGGAGGGTGATGTAACTTCAGCTATTTCCCTGGAAATATGTGTTTGAATATGTTCTGGTGTCAATAGCCAAGACCGTAAACAACATTTTAGGGGGCATAAATTCGATGCTTCAAACAATGTGCAACACAGGTACAATAGACCTGTACAGTTTCTTTAATAGCAGGTGTGTCCATTGTTATTTTACTACTCAGGTAACTTAAGCTGTAAATTTCAGGTCATTATCACTGGCATTAAGTCTTCCTCACAATTCTTAATTTATAAGGACAAAAGCAGCCACTTTTCACCAGTTGGGAGCATTTCTTGAAAATTTGTCAGCAGTCGTGCAATGGGAAAACAGAGAATTTCAAATACTATCCCACAATGGGCCAGGTCTAACAGGTTTCAGAAAAAATTAAAAATCATAACTCAGAATTTAAGCAGTTTTTTTGATGAAGTTGATCAGGAATTCAAGGCAATAAAATCTCAAAATGTACTTAATGTAGTATCACAAAACTGTTGTCGGCAGTCTTGAAACAAACTACCTAAGAGATCTAAATGGCAGGTCTAAGTGATTTATTAAATTGTATCAATACCATTCATATTGATATCATCTGCATTGCTAATTTAATCAACTGCACTTATAAGTATACTCAAAACTAGAAACTTTACACACAGCAAAGTTATCCAAAAAAATAAGATCCACAAAGCTTTCAAATTATCCATTAATATATTCCCAAGAATAAATTAACAATACTTTGACTTGTTCTTGCACATTTTTTTTTTAACGTAAACTGTCGTTTGGATTTACCTGTAATCAGTCAGCATCCATGGAACTGCAAGAGAAACATATTGTACAGGGTTTGTACAGGGTTTCTACAAACTTAAGAGTCATGAAATTCTAGGTCTTTTCAGGAGTTTTCAAGGATAAAATTAAGGATTTCCAAGAAGAGTTTTCATAAAAACTAAAGAAATGAATTTTATTTATTGTCCAAAATTGTCAAGATTTCAACTAAGGAAAAAAGTACATGTTAAGAGAATGTTGAAGAAAACCCCAGATTTGTCACTATTACTGTTGTCCTTTTACTATCTATTATGAAAACAGTCTTCATTTTTTGATGTCATAAAGTCTTTTGATATAAATATGAACACCTACACCAAATTTCCATGAGAGGTCGAGGAGCAAGAATAGTTTTCCAGGAAAGTCCAGTTCTGGAAAACTTAATTTTATTTTTCGAGGAGTTTCAAGGACTGGATGAACCCTGATACATGATGTAGTTGAATTATGCAATCTGCGTGAAATGGTGTGATCTAAAGAGAATTAACAGACATTTTAACCTCAGTTCTGATTATAGGAAATGTCCAATATGAAAATAGCACTTGAGAAGAATTTAAACTGGGTTGGAATGTTCATTGAAAAAAAAAGTTGTACTGTAGGAAGACAAAAACGTCGGAAAAGAAATATGCCATTCAGAATTGTTAACAAAGGGTAGAAAATGAGGCAGTGTGTTATTTCTAAACCTAACCACCCAGGCTTTCTGTTTGGTCTGTGTCCAGTTTCTGATGGAATTCCACGTTTTTCTACTCCCATGAATTGACTGTTAGAAGAAGCCAGCCAGCCACTAAAGCCCATTAAGTCTTGACCAAACACTCGGTCATGGGACACATGTGGTCAAAATTTGCACTGGTCATCCACGAGCCAACAGCCAATTTAATCCCGTCTCTTTCACCATTTGTCTAATAGATACACGTACAATGTAGGAGCGGATGCACAGCTACACTGCCTAACTACTCCTAACACATAGGACTACTGGTAGTAAGAAACTTGAAACTTGCTCACATTAAGGACGATATTTTCATGTTAAAACCTTCATCATTCTGAATATAAAGGTATCATCAACAAATTACATGTAGCATAATGTATAAAATGTGTTCTGTCTTAGTTTCACTAATATTAAAAATCATAATTAATATATATAATATTTTTATCTGAAATATACCATTTATTCACTATACTTTTTAAAATGCTTAAAATATAAGTGTACCTGTCATACTTTAAATAATTTAAATAATGTCAACATTTCGTTTCTATTAAAAATTTATGCCAGAGAAAATGCTTTGTGGACTGTTTTCTGAATGCAGGGATTTAAGTTCATTTATAAAGATGACAATAGTCATATTATATTAATAAATAAAGAGAGAAAAATTTGCTTGCCTCCACCGCGATTCGAACCAATGGGGCATACATGTACATGTATAAAAATGCAATTTTGAACAATTATCTTTGTTCCTGATATGGTCCAAGTAAACATGTTTTGCATATACTGGTGTCATCATGTCCAAAATCATTCTCTATTCTCAAGCATACTGGCAAGTTCCTGTTTCAACATAATTGGTCAATCAATAGGGAGGGCATACAACTGGCCTAGGGGGACACAATCCCCTAATATAGCCATTCCAAGGGGTTTTGACGTCATAGTTGCCTGACTGTTTCCGTGGTGTTGCTTAAGGGGTATAACAATAGCAAGTGTTTTTTGTCCCTTGTGCCTCTAACTCAATGCCATCCAGCCAGGTTGAATGGTTCTACACTCATTGGCCTAAATGACCCACCAATTCTTGGATTGCCAGCATTCGATAAAACAGTTTTAGTCTCATCAGGCCTATATTAAGAACAAAAAATGTTTACAATCTACATGAACTTTCGATTGTACATATCCCTTTTGAATAAATTTAAACCTACAGTTCGATAGATTTAATTTTGTAAAACAAATATTTTAATTATATCTTCTTTCCCAATAGTATGTGCATCCTTTTATTGTAAAGGTCTCTCATGAGGAGTTATTGGGGATAGCAAAAAAAAAGATACAGAAACTAAAACTATAGGTTTGTATATTGGCCACATACCTGTTAATACGAGCCAAATACGAAAGAAGACATGCTGGGATATTTGAAGGAAGGATGACGTGCTACTCAGTAGTACAGGCTGCACTACATATTTATTTTAATTCTCTGTATTGTTCCACAAAGCGATCCTAAACTTAGTTCATCTTAATTACCAGGATGACATAATACCTTCAGTTTTTGGCACCATGAAAATTAAGATGAACTTATATGCTAAGATTGCTTTGACGAATATGTGGATCAGGCCCTGGTCTTAACAACACCCTAGAACAAGCAGTAAAATTTGACTTTTTAAAATTGTCTGATTGAGGTTTTAGATTTGACAAGGTTATTTTACTCATATGACGGATGTAAGCCCAATCAGTATTAAAAAGGAAATCACCCTTCAAAGCCACTGGCAACAAAGACAAGACAGGAATATCACAAGATGTACAAAACTGCTACAACACATTGTATTAGCTTAAAGATCACCAAGGGCAATTAACAGCGAAACATCTTGCTGATCTTCCAAGTTTCATTGATTAAGGAATCATACTACGGTTATATCATTCAGCTAGAACCAGGCAGCAGATCGGTTCACTCTCTGAAGGACACTAAGTACTGGCAGATAATAGGGGGATACAATACTGGCTACAATATATGCTAATAAACAGGACTAGATACCACGACAACTTTGTAGGTTCATGTTTCTCAAAGAGCAAAAGGGCACAGCAGGTAATGGACCGGAAGGAATGATGAAAGGTTGACCAGAAGTCATTATATACAGGTTATATTGTAAGCCTCACACTGATATACAATATAAAGGATATTGATTGTATCCATATGTATATAAATTGACATTTGATTTGCATCCAAATCAGCTCCTGACACACATGTACATTTCTCTTACAGGTGGCCAACGATGTCACCTGTCAATCTGTCAAATCTTCATTTTAACCACAAGATTGACAACAGGTGTAACTGACAATAGAATCACAAATTATATGTAGATTTGTTTGCCTTGGTTATTATCTTAGATAGACAACCTAGATTCATACAAAACAACATACATCCATAGTTAGTGGGAAAGTGTATGCGTAGTATGTCTTGGGGTTGGGGACAATTCTGGAAAATGAATGTGTAGGATTTGGTGAGAAGTTAATGACCGTACCATGCAGAGGCTTATAGCCAGAAATCAACAGTATGGTGTCCAAAATGGTCATTTTGCTTCATTTTATAAGTAAATGGGTGTCCAGATTTTATATTTTCCCTATCTCTTGCATATTAAAGTTTCTGAAAACAGGGTGTCCTAATCAGGCAACTGTTCAATTCAGGGTGTCCCAATGGACGGATGGACACCCTTCTGGCTATAAAGACCTTGTGTACTTGTGTAAGTCACATTTTATTCCGGATTATCTCTTACAGGACTTCTTTTAGAGCACAAATAATTCAAATACTGTATAACAAAATGAAGACACAAGTACCGGTACATGTAAGTCATTTTTAGACAGAGATCCTTGAAACTTCATTTTTCATTTGACAGCTAAGCAAATATGTTTTCCTCATATTTTTTTTTTCTTGCGACCTTGTCAAAACCAAAGTGTGAACATACACACAAAATCTGTAGAACATCAAGTTGAGGCAAAAAATAAACTAGGGCCAGATTTCGGTGGTATGTGAAAAAAAAGGAGCCAAGAATTTATCACTGGGTCTGTTTTACATTCAGTAGGGCTAAAGGGGACACTTCAGAGGGGCTAAATAAAACAACAAACATGCTCCAAGCTCTACAAGACAAACAAACAGGCTAAGTTTGGCTTGATGTGATTGCTGAGCACTTTAAAGCACACAAAAGCATGCCTCCAAACACAAGAAAGTGGCTTCTGTCACACTATTATAATTTATGTCTTTCTTTCGAAGGCAAATATACTTTAACAGTATATAGTAAATCGCTGTTGGAGGTGTGTGGAAAGGGGGGGGAGGGGGGATTTCAGTCTGTTATGGGATTCAAAATTGTTTGTCAAAACCGATTTTCAGTAACCCAATGTTATGACAGGTCACAGTCCTTGCAGGTCAAGTTGGGTTTTTGATTAAGAGAATACGTCTTCTTTCACTAAAGGTTTTGTAACATTAATTTATACATCAGATCAAACATGAATAAGTCATTTCAGCTATTCCGTATAAAGGGCTTTGAATAAATTAAAACTAAAAAAAAAAAAACTAAAATCAGTTTTAACCACCTGTATATCATTAAATAAAATTATAGAAGTTATAAGAGAAAGTATAAGCTTGTTTAATTCAAACTGTCCATTGGCCATCAAACAAACAAACAAAAAATTGTACAAGCCATGATAAGCTCTACAAAATGAAAAACTTCTAAACTTTAGAATATTTCTATACTTATAAGATGCTGTTTCTAGGGTTAATACTGTACTGCCATGTGTGAGTTAAAAGTCTAAAAGTCTTATCAACAAAGAACATGGCCAGAAACACAGGTTTAACAGTGGAAGACGAAATCCTTGCTCAAAACACAAGTGGCTTACTCAGCTTTGGAGTGGGTTAAATCTTTGAGTAACACGTGCAAGCTCTTGTTGAATCCCAAAACCCATCAACAAAAACTAAACTCAAACAAAAGAGAAGAGTTCAACTGTTTGGGACTGTCTATCATGTTCAATGTTACTAGAGTAGGAAAACAGAGGTTGGCAGTCTCTACCTGTGCAGGCATTTGGGGTTGTCACTTGTCAGAAATAAGTCAAATCTACAGGCCGCTTAGATGCCAATAGATTGAATTACATTGTCTATTTGTTCCAAATTATGCAATATCCACTAATTTCAAGGCTAAAATATTCAGTTTCAAAAGACAAAGATTTAATTTCTATCGAAAAAAAAAAAATTCAATATTTAAAGGAAAGTATTCAATTTTTCAAGCTTGGTTTTGAAAGAAATTAGCCTCTATTCAGCCCTGAACATTCAGTTAAATCACATCAATGAGCCTTTGAGAATAAGTTAAGTGGTTGCCCACAAAAACACAACATTGTTGATAACAAATTTATGATTCCAGACCAAAATATAAATGTCAATACAATGAT
>JAVFBX010193647.1:0-23780 GCA_034783855.1 Mopalia kennerleyi
ACCAGGGCAACAGAAACCTCCTCTTTTCTCGCCTCTTACGATCGACTGAGGAAGCCGAGGGAGTATTCTGCAGGACTAAAACTTCTAGGAGTTGGGACAGAGAAATAGGCTTTACCACAGGGGGTCTTACATGTCATTTCTATGAGACTGTCCCAAAATTAGAGTGTCTCAACTGCTAGAAGTTTTAAGGTATATGCTGTTTGAGCTTGCATAATTGGTTATGCAAAAATACAAAGACATCACAAACAGAATGGCCTCATGTTGCCCCATAGATCTAAGCTCTAAGCACCTGGGAGCTTCCCCCTATTTAACCCTCCACATGTGACTTTTAATAAAGTCAAGGAAATATCTGGTCAATTATTCTTACTGGTCTTGGACTAGCTGATCAGTATAAAATTTATTTTGCATGAAGGCAGATTCTCTGACCGGTTCTAAGGATATGACCCACTTTCGTTTATTTCCAAATTGATCAGAACTCTTACTTATTTCTGGTAGAATAGCAGCTGCTGATGGTGGTCCTGGCCAATCCTCTCTCTCTATCTTTGTGATTTCATTTGGCTGTGGTGGGCGAGCTGAGGGGTACATGCTCATCTTCACCGGCTCCTCATTCTTCAGATCTACGGGGGACGTAGCCGGCACTTTCACTACTTTCTTACCAGCACCTGATGCTACAGTGAACAAAAAGGGCATTTCACTTACATGTATATGACAGCCACCCCTGGAAAAATTTTTAGAATTTCTCGCGACCACTAATTTTCAGGTTAAAAATTTCTCACCACATTCTACTTATGGTGATTATGGTTCGAAAAAAAAAAATTAAACATAATGTACTATAGGATTAAATTTAATGTGATAAATTCAACTATTTTCGGTTTGACGTCCATATTGAAGTGGGTTTTATACAAAATTATAATAAACAAAATTAGCCAAAAAAATTTTTGTTTAAATTTCTCACGAGACGTAGGATTTCACGCGACCCACGGTCGTATGGTCGGGTGATTTTCCAGGCGTGATGACAGCCATGTATGCCAAGAATTATTGCCACTAGCACAACCATAAAATGTGATAGGTTCGGAGAAGGTCATAAAGTTAATCTTTCTCGAGCACTTAGTTAAGACAGCATTGCTGCACTCCAAACAAACTGCCCCTAGCCAGAGGTCTGCCCATATACTGATCAGGGAGATGGGGTAAGTAAACAGGTGAATTACACTCAATGCTACTTTTTAGTCATTTGTTTTTCAGTTGGATTCTTAGAAAGAAAACTGGGTGAAGGAAAACATTATCGAGGTCAGGACACAAACAGGGCACAACAGAAAGCACAATCAGACAGGTTTCCTGTGCTAAACACAAATCAGATTTGGTTTGGCTTCCTGACCCAGTTATGCTCACAGTCACACCAGAGCTGGGTCAGTTTGTCCAAAAGTGTGCTCACTTTATACCATGTAGCAGGTGAGTTTCATTGTGTAATGACGATATAAAACCTGATTATCTTTTGAGCCACCCAGTACATGACCAAGAACCCGCCTCTAACTACATGTAACCTCAATATTTTTTAATAAATTAATTGAATTGGTCTATTTGTGGTTGAGTGTATAATAATTTTTAATATAATTGTGTAAAGGAACATTGAATGAACAGAGAACAAAAAGAAGTTTGAAATATTAAAGCCTGAAAAACCTTCCTCACATAAGCTTGTTTGATTACTGAACGTTATTTCCCTTACATGATGGCTTGCATGCCCTATGGGTTGATTGATGCCACTGGCAACAAATAAAGACAAGACAGTACAACCACAGGATACAACACAAAGACAGCACAAGCCTATCTGTTCCATGTTGCCCCTTATATGTAGATCTGCTTGTCAAGGATATTTCACTTTCACTGATGACGAGTTGACTCGTGGAAACGGGGGAAACCTTGTTAAAACCACCCTGGTGATTGCCTGAGCCACATGTGTGACTCACTTATATACCTCAGGGTCGACAGAGGGACTTGATCCTGTGAGGTACATTAAAGTAGGATTAGTAAGCACACTCGCTAACCACAGAGTTACTGCTGCTTTGAAAGCTCCAGTGCAACAGGAAGCTCCCTCCTAAACCTACGCTTCACACATGCAGTCCTTCAGTTTGTTAGATTGACATTTTACACCATTCATTGGTTACTTTGCTAATAGGACAGTAAGCAGGGCACTTGATGCAGAAAACACTCTCAAAATAACTGGTAACAAACACGGACTATATACATGTACAAGACAATCAAGGTGACTGATATAAAATGGAACTTACCTAATGCACTCATTCCTAAATAAAACAGAGAGTGGACAAAGATGATATAAATGGTTTGAAACAGATAAAATCTAACTTTGGACATTGGATAAACGAATATTTTCAAACAAATTAGTCATGTAGAATTTATTAGATCTGTTTTAAAAAATAAAAAATACATAAGAGACACCTGTCATGGAGGTATACATGTACATGTTTTTTTTAGCTGGTAATAATACTGAAAATGTACAAAAGTGTACATTGTACAATGCCAACAAATATATTAATGGCATATATGGCACAGGGATGTTGAATTATTAAAACCGATCAACCATCTCATGTTGTATATTAACTCCCAGAGACAAGTTTCGGAAAAGATCTTAGTTGAGTTCATATGGATAATATTTAGACATCTTGAGGACATTTAGAAAGTAAAATGTCAAGTGGAAGTGGCATGTTTGTTTTTATATTAATTATGAAATCTTGTGCATGAGAAATCTCACAGGGTGTACAGGTTTTTATCCCACTCCAGATTGACCAATCAGAACACAGCGGATTTGGTTGATGGATAATGTAATTAGTTATGGACATTTTTCAACGGGGGTACAGATTTTATGATCATACTGCAGGCTAATACACCCTGATCCACAGATAAAGGGGTGTACGAGTTGGCAGGGCAGTCATTAAAGACCAATCAAAACATCAAGCATTTGCTTGACATATAATAAAGTGCTATATGAGACAGAAAAAAGTAGAGTAAATGAAAACAAACCTTTTTTATTCTTGTTCCAAGCTGGAGGTTCCATGGAATATGTAAAATTTGCTGGAAAAGAAATGTGATACAGTACATGTAGATTAAATGTTTTGTTTGTTTTATTGGGGTTTAATGCCATACTTAACGTAATTTCACTCATCTAGTATCAGCTGTATACCGACAGGTTGAAAGAAATCATCCGCTAGGCCACTGGCAACAAACAAGCCAGTGGCATTAAAATTGGTTAAATTGGTTGATTGTTTGTTTCTTTGGTTAGGCTTGGTTGCCAGATGCTTTACTTAAACTGACAAGATAGTAGTGTCCTCCAACATTGAACAGTAGTGTCCTCCAACATTGAACAACCACAGATCTTTGAAGATCTGTTACAAATATACATGTAGATCTCTGTGATGATCTGGGCTAAACATAGATATCTGTGATAATTTGTGATAAACATAGATCTCTGTGACGATCTGTGATAAACAAAGATCTCTGTGACGATCAGTGATAAACAAAGATCTCTGTGACGATCTGTGATAAACAAAGATCTCTGTGACAAACATAGATCTGTGAAGATCTGTGATAAACATAGATCTGTAAAGATCTGTGATAAACATAGATCTGTGAAGATCTGTGATAAACATAGACCTGTGATAAACATAGATCTCTGAAGATCTGTGACAAACATTGATCTCTGTGAAGATCAGTGACAAAGCCAGATCATGGAGACAGACAGTGGATGGATATGTTTGTTTGATGATGGTTTTACACCTTTCTTTAGGTTATTTCACTCCCCTGAAGGCCTGCCAGGTCAATGAGTAAAGAAAACCACCCGTGACTGCAGCAGCAACAGATAATCACAAGATACAATACAAAAACATCACAAACAAATCAGCTCTGTTTTTCACTTCGAATGAATACCCACCTGGTCTGGCAAAATTAGGAGATCTCTGTGCCTGCGATGGATTAGATGTGGGTCGTTTCAGATATTCACTTGCACTTCCTTTTAAATAACTGCTATTGTAAAATTTTCCAAAATCCACTTCATTTCGCCGTGATATAGACCCAGAATCCTGCCAAAAAAAAGTTTTTGGAAAATAAATTATTTCATCAATCAATCATATCCAAAAAATTAAATCATAATTTACTTGTACCAATAGTCAGGGCTAAAAATATATATAATATATGCACAGTCAAATAATATATAAAACAGAAAACAAAGACTATATAGTCATGTAAGCTAACATGTGCTTGTTTACAATACTCATTTCTATACAAATATTAAGCAATGTTCATGAATTTACAAGCACCATACCCAGTGGCCTCACGGCTGTGTACAATCCTCGTTAAATCAGTAGAGAATTTAATTAAATTTTCTAGTGTTATTGATGTCACTAATTTTCTGGCTACCTACAGAAATGTGACCAGGCTTTACAGTTTTCCTAAGGCTTGTATCAACCAAGACCTATTCGTAACAACTAAATCATGCAATTGAAATAAGTGGATTTCTGATGAAATTATCCATATTTACAGAACCCTTTATTGTTAGTTACCCTATAACTTCTAGCAGTTGGGACACTCTAATTTTGGGACAGTCCACATAAATAACATATTAAGACCCCCTGCGGTGAAATCTATTTCTCTGTCCCAACTTCTAGAAGTTATAGGGGGGTATATAGACTCAGATGCCAGTTTGTTCGCAAGTTATTTCACTCATATGACTTTCAAATCCATAAGTAAGTAAAACAGATACGTTCATATTATTGAGAAAGCAGTACATGTAGGTTGATTTTATATTACTTCTATCAGCACATATAATTTATGTGTTTCCTCCTAGTTCCATGCAAACAACCTATTAAAAAGTATTTCATCAACTAGAAGATTTTTTAAACATTTGAAAAAGAAAGAAAAAGGCACATGAGCAAGTACAAATTAATCTGTAAGGAACCGTGCAACTAGAAAAGATTGGCATGCAAATAGAATTGGGTGGTAAACAACTAGACAATGTGACAAATAAACTCGATATACATAAGCTTACATATGTGATAAACAACTGAATATTTGTGGAAAACAACCAACCATCTGTGACAGACAACCAGGCAAACAAAAAACAGAAATGGTTCAACTTTTAATTGATGATGTCTGGCAAAATACATTATACATGTAGGACAAGTTAACAATGATGTTGTACCAAGAAACGAGTGATGTATAATTTATAAAGCATAAACCACTAAGATGTTAGGTATGGAGTGTTCAATTTCTTATTGAAAGATGCCTGTCTTGTTTGGTCATTCAGCTATTAATATTATACATGCAGCCTGATGGAGGTCTAATGCAGTTACTTTGAACAGAAAAACATGGCATTAAAATTGTTACTCTTGCAAAAAAGAATGAAATTCAATGAATTGAATGATTGATTGCTGTTTTACACCGTGCTTAAGAGTATTTCACTTATATGGCAGCGGTGTACAATTATTGAAACTGGCAAAAATGTTAAGTGATTTGATAATTTTGTAAAGATAATTTTCCTCCAATGCTAAGTAAAAACAGAAATGCTACTCTCCACATGACCTGCAATAAGCCAGTGTTTGTTTGATTGGGGTTTAACATCGTACATGTACTCAAGGGTATTTCACTTATATGACCCCGGATTGTACATTTCACACTGTTCCTTATCCTTTTATGGTGGAAAACCGGGAGGAAACCTCGTAAAAAAGTAATAAAAACCCCCCTGCGATTGCCGGAGCCACATCTTGTGACTTACTCATATACCTGAGGGTTGACAGTCGGACTCGATCCTGTGAACGGTAAATCAAAGTAGGCATTAGAATTAAGCTAAATGAAACCCCTTTCAACTTTAAATTGAGCCGTATGTGCACTTTGTGAGAACCTCAAAGAACAAAACTTAAAAGAGTTGACAAAACAAACCACATATATTGTACATGTACAAATATTATACTGTACATACCAAAGAAATAAAATGAACAAATAAAAAAGAAAATTAAATTAAAAAAGAATTGTATATGTACAGTTCAATTTGTGACAACAAAATATTTCATTTTACAGTCTGAATCAGAAACAAGTTTCATAAATATATACTTGTATTTTACATCTCTTGGTATATTACCCCCAGGTTAAATGTGATAATTACCAGTTATTTGGATTACATGTAATTATTTCCAGTACGTGTGGATAATACGTCAATCTGTACAACTACTGCAGACAAAAATGTTTTAAGGAAAATATGATGGAGAGGATGACTGAAAATGTAATAACAAAGCTAGGCAAATGAGATCTAAAATGAAATGACCCGTATGAGGTTTAAATATTGGAAAAGTGTCGTATCAATTGTACATGTAAATGAAACAGGAATAACGAATCCATTGCTTGACAATGTTAATTTTCGACTGATTTCAGACTGCAATTTTTTACAATATATGTGCAAAAGAAGCAAGACAACATTTTGTGTCAAAGAAATAGACCAAAAAAAAAAATAGTTCACACAGACCAGTGTATACAGTACTTGAGGCTTGTATGGCAAAATACAATCAGAGTAAAAAGGAAAAGAATGTAAGTTCTGTCACAGGGCAGATAACTCACTATATTAGGAGTTGTTTCCCCTGATACTAAATTATTGCACTTATAAACAATTTTGTTGTTTTCTTAAGACTCTCCTTCTCTGAGATCGAGAACAAGTAAATACATGTACTGGCCGTCCCCCAAACTCAGAGGGGGGGTTGTGATGGGGAGGATTATACAGCACATTAGTTTGTTACTGAGGGACTTGGCATGGATTTATGCCATTTTTTTTTCTTGTAAAAATTATTGAAAAGTGTTTTCAGATAATAAAATCATAATTTCTTTCTGTATTAATCTACATTATGTTTTTACATGAACAGATTAGGAGAAGCTGGTTCTAACAATATAACTTTAACTAGCTACTATAGCTCAGATGCATGGATCCTTTGGGTGACACAGTTGCAGGTTTCCAACTTTATGGTCCAATTCAGCAAAACTTGAATAATGAGAAGGCTGAGCTGTTGTATGGCAAATTAAACATAAACATACGAGACAAGTTTAAAATATGGATCTAATGTGGAATAACACAATCTTCAATAATGGGAATAAAAGCAAAAGAACCTGAAATACGTCATCAATCTAAGTAATATTTTGCCATACAAGTCTCTTGCAGTGTTTCTTTTTTTTTTTTACATATTCACAGGAAGTCTGTACAAACCTTATTTTTGTTGTTATTATACCAGGGAAAGCACATCCCTGGGAAACTTCCTAAAGCACACTACAAATCAGAGTATTGGCTTAATTTAAATAAGGCACATTATTTATTCTCTTTTTAACACATATACAACATACATGTACCTCCTGAAAAAATACAGAACGTCCACCTTCTTGTACACCTATGCCTTTAGGTACAATTTCATTTTACTTGATTTGATTTTATGCTGTAGTCAAGGTTAATTCACTGGTATGACTGTTTGTTTGTTTGGGGTTTATCAATGTCACTAAAAACAAACAATGACTAGACAGGCTTCATGTTGCCCCTTACTGCCAGGCCAACATGAAGCCTCATCCAACCACCTGTCAAAATGCAAATGGCAACTTCTCGTTCCAGGAAAGCTAACAAATTTGGGTAAAAAGAGACCAGGGCAATTTCTATACAAATTTCCAGGTTCCTATCCCAAATTCCTATTCCATAATCAGGTTTCTGAATCCAGTTTTAGCTTGATTTTAACAGGGATATTACGAAAATAGTAATATATTGATATCATTTAGGCTTGAAATAGTTTGGGCGCCCATACATTTTCCGTAACTAAAATGGCTCTGGATACTGCTCTGGAGACTCAATTATAGTTAATATCATTGAAGAACAGGTTGAACATGTATTATATTATTTCTTTAATTTGAGGTGAACCACTTGCTTCCATAGTATTAGCCAGAAATCAAGAAGAGGGTGTCTCAAATCAACATTTTTACCAGAACAGGGTGTCTCATTTTACTGTTCTCCTATCTCCCCCATGTTAAATTTGATTGAAAGAGGGTGTCTCAAATGGCTTCTTGGGTGTCTCAAAGACACCGAGACACCCCTCTGGCTAACACTATGCTTGCTTCTGAATGTTCATGTCTGAAACCTGATTTGTTTCAATAAATTATGTTGTTATCCTGTAATTGGACCCATTTTAATACAGGAAGCCCTTCACCACAGCATGACCTCCCTGGATAACCTTGTGATGACTGAATGTCACAACGTAAAGAACCGACACTGCTCCAATTCAACCAGACAATATTCTAAATGTTTTACATACTCTCAAAGCAGCAAGAAATAAACAATTGCATTATAGTATTGATTGATTGACTGATTGGTGTTTTGCAACCTACTGTAGATCAAAGGCATGTAAGCTTATTCCAACACTAGAACACCAATGAAATGTGCAATGTTTTGATAAAGATAACTTTCCAGCGCTACAAAGTAAGGCAACATTACTGTACTAAAAAAAAACCTCCCCTTAGCCAATTGCATTATAAAACCTCATCAGTCTAATTCTGTGAGATTTGAGCCCATGATTGAACTAAAACGAACATGAATATGAAAACAAATAACTGGACATGTCATGAACCACAAAAATTGGCCAACAAAAGATCCATCTTTAAATATCATGCACTGGATTCTTGCCGGTATTTTTATTTATTTGTTCAAATAAAAGGATGCAGCTCTGAAACGAATAAACAACATGTGCATACAGGATATACTATATGAGAAACAAATAAATTGAGGAAGAAGTGTTAAATTAACATAATTTTAATGAATTACATGCAGTAAAGATCGGAGTTGACACATCAAAGGGTTCTTAATGTAAGCTACATGTAATATGTAATTGATACTGTGATTCATCTTTACATGCTCCAGATGAATATAATTGGACCCTTATGCCAATAGTCAGCTTATTTCGATAAACCGACCAACCAATGAAATTTGGTACAGCTAATGTGATACACAATTGCGTAACCAAACTGTTTTTTAGATTGACAGTTGAATATACTGACAACCCCCTAACCATGTCACATATCCAAATGAATAGGTGCTTATTTGTCACATGATCTAGAGAAGATACAGGTACTTTACCTGAAAAAAGAACTATTAGTTACGGTGAATTAATAAACATAAATAAATCAAAAGACAGTTGAAATGTTTAAACATAAATAAAGTTAATAAAAATACATGGATTAATTAGCATAAATAAATCAAAAGACAGTTGAAATGTTTGAAAATTAAAAATAAGAAACATAAATGAAGCTTATATACATGTATAAATCAAGCAACAGGTACAAAGGTCAAATATTAAAGATTGTTAAAATGGTGCAAAAGATGATTCTTGAACAGATTCAGTAATGTAATAAAAGATGCCACAAGAAAAACATAGTCCAAAGTATATATGCTGTATGAGTGGAATAAATGATTGGTACATGTACAAAGAGTTCAATAGAAGTCCAGTTTAATTACCCTAAACAACTGTATAGTTGTGCATTAAAAAATGGAAAAAAATCCAATATGACACTAAACAAAACTCAAAATTTGGACATCTATGAACCCCTGTATCGTATAGAAGATTTAATTCATATGCTGAATGGAAGAAAGCACTGATATATGTTTGTAAAATGCTGGACGGAAGGGTTTAAATGTTAAATTGATGAAAAAGCTGATGTAAAATGCTGGATGGATGTTTAAGGTGAGATGAGATTAGTTTAGCTCAAAAAATGAAAGCCTTAGAGAGAGAGTTTGAAGCTGGATACATGTAAGTTGGAAAGTGTTTTAAACCAAAAGACAAAGAAATGACAAATTGTTGTCAGTCACTGTTTAGTACAGGATAAAAGGTATAGGTATGGGTTGAATTATAAGATGCCAAGTATGGATATTCTCAGGGATAGAACAATATGTCTGAAGGAATTCTTGTTGATTTCTGACATTCAGGATTGGGATAATTTTTTACCACATTTTGGCTAGTCAAAAAAGATGTATGCAAAACATAAAGTTTACAAATTTTATACAAAATTATTTAGTTCAATATAAGTGTAGCTTTTTCAGACTGAAAAATCTATAATGTACAAAATCAAGATTTTGCTTTTTTTTAATGCTCTTGTTGTTGGTTTGATTCGGGTTGAACACTGTACTTTTAGGTTATTTCACTCATATGACGGTGTGCCAGATCACCTCCCTCACAACCACTGGCAACAAACAAAGACAAGACAGGATAATTACATCAACACGCGGAAAACTGGAAGCTCCCTCTCAATCCTCGACTATTGGATTTTGGTATAAAATCAAAAATCTTTTTTTTTGTCAAAGGAACTCAATGTACATGTATACCCATTAGCTATAGGTCCAGTGGCTTTCTCAGACTCATCACAGCTAAAGAGCAGTAAAACAGTTAACCAAAGTTTAATATATTTTCTTTTATTTGTTTGTTTGATTACAGTTTTCTCAAGGCTATTTAACATTACAACATGCATCTTACTGAATTGGTAGAGGCCATAATAAGAATACAAATTTACTAAATCACTGAATGTCAGAAATAATCCAAGAGTCAGAGTTACTGCCCTTAAGTGGCAGACAACATACCCGATTGAAACGACCGTAACTACTGGTGGTTGACTGTGAAAACACTGATAATGTTGGGCTCTGACAGCGTAACTGAAAAGCACAACAACAACAACAAAATGGTCGCTAAGCAAGAGTGATATGAATGAAGACAAGACAAGGTCATCTATACATCACAGCAAATACTTAAAGCATTTAGAAGAGTTTTCAAAACTAAAAACAGAAAACTAGGCTTAAAAGCAAAAACAAAAGGAGGAACCAATTAAATTCAAATAAGCAAGCACCTGAAAATAATTATGAACACATCAAAGCACATTTTAATTTAAGTTACTAACATTTTCTAGTTCACCTGCTTGTCGATTGTGTATTGGAAATTTTGTTTAACATTTTACTTATGGCATCAAAGACAGACAAGACCAAACAAATACAGGACAATCACAGGATGTAATACAAGGACCCCATAAACAGATGGCTCCATATATAGGCAATTTGATCACAGATCCATAGTTTTGAAATGTAATTATAGAAATAATTATTTTGATTTGTTTGATTGGGGTTTGAAAATATACAATAGATTAAATAAAAAAAACACAAACTCCTGTGCTACTCCACATAATCATTTACTTATATGAGCTTTATAGTCTAAAACAATATATCATACAATGGATTGTATTACATTTCTGTTAATAGATATGTGAATTTGTTTTCCCTTTTTATATTTAAATGTTTTTCCTTGTCAACATTATTTTTTTTGCTTTTTACGACATGTAGTACATGTTTTCTGGAAGTAATAACCATATGTTTAGCTAACCATATGTTTACACAAAGTAAACAGATGAAAAAATGTTATACAAGGCTTACATTGTGAAAGTTAAGAAAAAAAATTGTTAAAACTTGACAACAGCCCTGTAACATCACAAACACCTTTTCCGGTTGGTGAAAACTCCGGCTAACAGCTGATAACTTGTGTTTTGGTGTAAGTTTGTGTTTTTCTCCAAGGACAGCAATAAATACCAATGCAGACCATCACACATTCCTCAGCAAGCTGACACGTTATTATAGATTTTACGACCAGAACACAATGATACGATCTGCACCATAGCCTTGTCTACATGTTCTACTTCATGCAGATTGACATTTGCTGCTTTTCTCCAGAAAGCAGACCGACATGAAGAGTTAAGGGTGATTTTCAGTGATTCTAAATTATATAATCTAAATCAACTGATTGATAATTGTGTACATTTCAACACTGGCTATTCATTGTAATTTTTGGTTGTCTGATTTGAGTTCAATGTCACATTTATTTCACTCATATCATGGAAATTAGGAGAATGAAATCACCCACAGGCAGCCCTAGCAACAAACATTATGATTGATTGATTTATTGGTGTTTTATGTAGGGGTATTTCACTTATATTCTTAAAAGCAATCACACTGGCACAGGGATGTAGATTAATTAAAATCGATGAATCATTTTATGTTATAGATATTTCACTTATGTGACGGCTATGTATTCCAGCAATAATTGACACGAACACAAACAAGATGTGAAGTGTTTTTATACTGTTGGAAAGTTTTCCTTCCTCCAGTGTAGTAAATAAGTACAGACAACACTGCCACTCTTTAATCAAACTGCCTTAGCCAGGAGGCCAGCAAAAAACAAGACATAACTGGACACTTTAGCCAAGGGGCCAGCAACAAACAAGACATAACTGGACACTTTAGCCAAGGGGCCAGCAACAAACAAGAAACAAAAGGGCATTCACAACATGCAACAGTAGATCAGCTTCCTGTTTTTCCTAAAGCTCCAAAGCCAAAAGGAATCTCCCTCTTCCATTGATTATTGGTTTCAAGGTGTGTACAAAAACTATCAATGATTCAGTGGTGTTTAAAACCATACAGAGGGAATATAACAAAAGGTGGCTAAAGATTCCTAAAATTCAAAATCCACTATGTATAGAAAATATTGAGCTTCAAACCAATTGAAGGAAAAAAAACTATCTACATGAGACCATAACAAGTCCAACAATATAATTAAACACAAAAAGGTGTTAAACCTCTCAAAGAGAAAGAATTATGTAATTTGAGTTGATATAAAAACAAGACGGACCTGTTCTTCTGAAGGTGACAACCCCTCCTCATCGTCATCACTCTGATCTGTAGTAGAAGCCGGGCCTTTAAAAGATAGATTAAATTCTGAAAAATTATTCAGTTTAAACAAGATCATGTTATTTAAAACA
Organism: Mopalia kennerleyi; assembly: GCA_034783855.1. Taxonomy (NCBI): domain Eukaryota; kingdom Metazoa; phylum Mollusca; class Polyplacophora; order Chitonida; family Mopaliidae; genus Mopalia; species Mopalia kennerleyi. The sequence continues at coordinate 12,871 of JAVFBX010193647.1, forward strand.
GAAAACTCATATTGTTCAAAGGGTGCATTTGTTTGTTGATTGGAGATTAACTTACATGACATCCTACCAGCCCAATGGCAATAAACAAAGACAAGACAGGACGACAAATGCATGTACATGTGCATGTACCCGTCGTAATACAAACTACAAAGACATCACATACAGATCGGCTTGGTGTTGTCCCTTGGCTCTGAAAGCACCAGGGCAACATGAACTCCCTCACAACCCTCCGTACAAGGGGCAAATACATGACAATCACAGGACATATAAATACAAAGACATCAGTCACATCACAAACTGATCGATGGAATTTTCAGTGTATAAACATGTGCATCATGACTTATCTTATTTAATAATGCTTTAACTAAACCGGACTGTAAAATAGAAATTGAAGTTTGTTTGGGACTTACACTATACATGTACATTGTACTTAGAGCTATTTCACTTGTAGATGTATTGTTAGCCCAATGAATGAAGGGAATCGCCCTTGCCTTGAATTCATTGAAGTCAAAAACCAAGTACAACAACACACAGAACAACATCCTACAAAAGGTCAGATTTATGGACTACAGGAAACTTCCGCTAATCTTCCCCTATAAAATACTTGTAAAAGTACATTGTACATTATATATTCCCACATGCATACCAGTACAGTGATGTGCTGTGTAGCTTATAACTTTTTAACCTGGTTTCCCAACCAAATGTAAAATCTGATTGCCCTGAGGATATTTCACTAGCAAAAGCCAAAAAATGGTTTCACTTGTATTTAAACCAAAGCAAACAGATTTGGAAAACAGTTCAGAGAAGTGAATAAATAAAGGCAAGTGATTACCGATCGAAATCTGACAATAACTGATTTAAATGGAGTCACATTTCCAAGTTAAAAACAATAACTGATCATATAAGCACAGCTTAATTTGAAAATATTCAACCAAAATATTTTCCCTTATAATTTCCAATTTTGATCGGCTTATTAACCTAATGAGAGTGAGTGGGATGAGATTTTCCGTGTATAAATTCGGGAAATGGAGCATAAAGTTGAGCCTTGAGTATGTGTCTATATACAATGTACATGTACGTGAAATTCAATTATAAAGTAAAAAAAACAAACTAACACAAATATGAGATCAGATTTTCCTGGTTGAGTTTGGTCACCCCAGGCAAGCAAACAAGTGCACACCACTAAGGGTATCTTGTAAGTTATCCCAGTGAACAGTCAGAACTGAGGTAAGCTAGACTTCCTGTTATTGGTTTGTTTATTAATTTGTTTAATGGCGGTTGTATAATGCTGTTCTTAACACTATTTCATTCATTGGATAGCCTGCCATCCCCAGGGGTGAAAGAAAGCAATGGCACCATTTCCTGCCATCTTAAATATAATTGATTCTACTTCCTACATTAAGACTTGATTCTAAGATACACCCAGGCCATCCTAGGATTTAGGCAGAATTAATTAATTGCCACATTTGAACACCCTGTTTTTAGGAACTTTAACATGCAGGAGATTGAGAAACCCGAAAAAGGGAAGTAAATTAACCATTTTGGACACAATTCTTTTGATTTCTGGCTAAACCCCTGACTGGCCATCTTGGTTTGCACTTCTTTTATTTGCTGGTCTGTTGCATACACGTTTGATTGGTGTTTAACATCGTACTCAAGGGTATTTCACTTATAGGACGACGGAGACAAATACAAAACGTACAAACAGATCAGCTTTCTGTTCCCCTTTAGCTCTGAGAACACCAGGGTAACATAAAGCTCCTCTTACGATAGACCGAGGAAGCCGGGAGAGTATTCTGCAGGTCTGGCTAACCCTCTCCCCCACGGGGCTCTTATTCTTAGAGTTGTCTAACAGAGACTCTTGCGAGAATATGATTGCCTTTCTGGCAACAAACAATAACAAGACTCGAAAACAAAAACACTGTAAACAGATGGGCAATGTGTCGCCCTTTGTGTATAAATTCTGAGAACAAAAGGGCAACATAAAGCTCTGTCCAGCCAATTTTGGACAGCTACAATACACAAGTACACTCGTCTTGTACCTAATAATGCAAGAATAAGCACTGCAAGAACCTTCAGAGCAAAGAGTTTTAACCCAATCTGTTTTTCTGAAGACTGACAAAATAAAAACAACAACTTACTTGAATAGACTTGGGAAGAAAATGAAACAGATTTAACCATCTTAAGGGAGTTCATTATCATCTTTTTCACAATAAGAAATGTATTGACTTATTGTGGACCATTTCAACTAAGACTCAACGAACTGCTATTTATTAAGTGACCTTCGGCTTGAAACATGCCCACATTTGCAAAGCGAACAATTCTCCTCAGATCAGGAAATTGCCTGTGAAGACGCCATATGTACTGTGCAATGTTAATATATAAGCTTACACATGTATATTATTATTTTGGAAACATTCATCAACACAGATGTGGTCATACATGTCATATAGGTACAATTATAACGAACTCTCTCGTTGGTTGAGTGAATACAGGGGTTTCGAGTACCAATGTTTGAAGCTACAACAACAGCATGATATCCCCCAGAAAAATAACTTCATCGCTTTACAGCAAGGGAGGGCGAATCTATGATTCTTCAATAACAGGGTCATATAAAACTTTTTGGAATATTCTTCTTTTTTGTTGATGTTGCAAAAGTAACAATTTTAAAGCTCTATTTTTTTTTGCAGACCGACAAACCACAATGTTTTGAAAGCTCTACGTGTAAATGTATCTGCAAAAGGAAGCTCCCTCCTTAATTTGAACATGTATCAAAGTATGGCAAAATTATGTAAGTCTACATGAATTGTAAAAGACGATTAAAAAATCACCAGAAGCACAGGTAAAACTTCCAGTATAACAAATACGCATACTCACTAAGGGGAGGGCTGACAGATGGTCCGTTCACCATTCCATTGGGCGCTGGTGTAGATGTGGCCTGGGGTCCCGGGATATGATTGGTCGTGTTCTGAAGAGGAGTCACAGCTTCAAATTGAGGCTTCGATTGTTTTATCGGAGTAACCTGACTAGAAATGTTTTTCTTATTTTCTTTATCATCAAAACTTGTGTCAATGGTAAGTTCTTTTGTAACATCGAATGACGTCTGCTTCTTCCCTGTTGAATCGCCCTTCTTAGCAGGACTTTCTTTCTTGGAAGATGTGTCCGCAGTAGACTCAGACTTTTTGGTAGGAGAGGCATGTGATATAGACACAGCTTTGGGCTGGTCCATTTTCTCCTGTACCTCAACCTGAACTGGAGGGTCGGGAGTGGCAGATTCCCTTGACGGTGACTCTTTACTAGACTTCTTGGAACGTCCTTTAGACGAGCGTTTAGGTGAGCCTCTCTTTGGTGAGATCTCAGCCGATGCTTCCGCTGCCCCGTCTGTCCCATCATCATGCCGGCTATGGCGACCTGGCTTTTGCCCTACAAATATATATTTCATAATTAAAATGCGTACATTTTAAATATTCACATAAACAAAATTCTGACTAGAGAAGACATTTTATCAAAAACAATAATTGACGACGGGATGTTACATAATCGTTTCAAGGCTACATGTACATAATTTTATTTTGTTCACAGGAAGGCTAACCGCCCTTCACTGAAGGGCACTAATCCTGCTAGATTTGAAGGGCAATGTGGCACTTTTAAAACAATGACAAGATAAAGTATGATCAGAGAATATTATTGCCAATATCATGACCAAGTGATGGCAAGTGTGAAATCTACTACATACAAAGCACACCAAAAAATTGTGTTCATGTTACAATGTACCCCTGGTCTTGATGAGCATGAGTACATCACAAAACTAAAGCCAACCACCCACTGGTGTCACAGGTGTGAAATGCAAATCGGTAAATGCTGCTTGAATTAGGGGCTCAGAAATCTATTTACTGACCTTAGTTGTACTGTAAGAGAGTTAAGACCTCTGTTGTCAGTTTGACAGGAGTCAAAACCCGAGCCACTACAGATTTAAAAAGGTGTTAAAATGATGACAGAAATCTTGTGAGACATGTACATATAAGACTGTCTGCTAACATGGTTTTAAACACCATTCTAATCTATAAAGCAATGGCCCTGCTAGACGTGCTAATCAGAGAACCCAATTTCTAATCGGATCAATCCCCGCGGAGTCGAGCAAAAATAGCTTTTCTCTACAATACATTACATCAACATGAATTCGGTGTAAGTGTATATATTATAACATAATATAATTGTTGAAGATCCTGGCTGAAAGCAGGTCAATTTTACGTCTTTGCGGCGCCATATGTTATTACATGTAGATGATGTATAGGTTACTCTACATGTAGTTCCCCAAGCCAGTGCAATCAATATTATTCTAACAGACACATTGCAGCATGTGGTAAAAAAAAAAACAAACACAGTGTCAAGTTCAATGGCAAGTTACTCCAACTGTCTACATACAGAGAATCAGGTGCAGAGAATTGTAGGTTAACATTTTGCTACATACATGTACAAATCGTTCACTGGGTAGACAACCAATAGTTCATGAAACACCAAGTAAAGGTGTCTATTTAAAAAAATGAGATATTAATGAAAAAACATGTGAAAGCTGCCCACTATAATAATATATTACATGATGGAATAAATAATATTATTCCATCATGTAAATTGAAGATAGCAGAGCATCCTTTAAATGTACGACTTCAATAATAAATACACACGGATGCATGGGGATTCAATATTTCGGCATATTTTAAAACCATTGTCAAGAATTGGTTAAAATAGGTGTTTGTTTAACATCATACTTAAGTTTCTTTCACCCACATGAGTGTGCCAACCCAATGGGTGAAGGACACCACCCTTTTTGCCACTGTCAACAAACAAAGACACTACAAGACAAATACAGGACAAAATACAAAGACATCACAAACATATCTAGGTGCCTGTATCCTTGTCTGAGAGAACCAGGACAACAGGAAGCCAAAGCTCCCACCAACCAACCACCAAGAATCTGTGAAAATACATATATGTTAAAATAAAATATCTGTTGAGTTGTTAACATTAAAAATAACGAAATATGTTTATTTAAAGTCTAAAATAAAAGAATCTAAACTATTGAATATTAAACCATGTGTCAATATGTACAAGGTTATCTTTTATTGCATGACTCAAAAGTTTACTCTACTTTGTACAACTCATCAGTGGGAATGACACTACACGGCACATATTTTTAGAGTTTGTATGTCATTTAATTTGATTGCTGTCATCACTTATAGTAATATGGGATTCATGTAGTGGGAGAGCCACTATTGACCTTAATAACACTCACATAATAATTGAGCACTTACTAGGCAGCAGACAAGTACGATTATATGTATCAACTCAATGTGTCAAGGCAGATACTTATATTAGCAATAATGAGTACTAGACAGGATTTGGTCACCATATATTATCAGATTCATCAAGTGATATGTCACTGATGAAGTGCCATTGTGCATTGACGCTTACTCGACAAACACATAGTACGAGAATTTCTCGTATAATTTACCTTTCTAGCTTCTATATTCATGTAGGTGAAAGATCAGAAAATGACAAAAATGAAATACACTTTATACCAGGTAATAATGATCAAAGAATTAAAAATACTCAAAACTTGCTCAATCTGTATACATGATGTACATGTGGAATGTATAATTTTCATTATATAACAATTAAACATACATGTACATGTAACAATCCTGCGTTTAAAATATATAAGCTTGCATGTAAAGTTAATTATCCATTATCTTCAGTAAACTATTGAAGATGGTTTATATAAACTGAAATACATACATGTAGTTAAGTGTTCATCTTTTGGAGTCGTCACTATAGTACTACATGTATGTTAAACTTATCAGTGAAAATCCAAATGTCACATAAATGTACTACAGGTATATATTTTTAAAGCCTACTTGTAGGTACTTTGTATACAAAAGACAAATATATCATGTTTTAAAAATAGTCAACAAGACAGCCAATAAAAATTTATCTAAACAAATTGCTTCCTTTAATGCTTCGACAAGTATGAGGTTAGAGTTGAGGATAGGGCAACACTGAACAGGAATCTCTCTGTCAACCCACCACCTGTATTAAAGGTGGTGAAGGAAGAGTGTGGATTACATCATTACTAGCTACAGAGTTTGAGCGCTTCTAATCGTGTATTTCCCTACAAGGGAATCTCATGTTGCATGATGCATTGTGGGAGATGGAGCCAGGCTAGGAATATGGTGACATGACAACATGTACTTGGACTGTGATGTTCCACTTTTTTAATGCGACTACTGGATTATTTAAAGTCGCAATTGTATACAAAATGCACATGTATCACAGCGTTCAGATTACAAAAAAATATTGGACAGTACATGTAGTTTACTGAAAACATAAAAGGCAGTATTAAGTGTATAAACTTAAAATTACACTGTTAGGAGCATCAGCGGCAGCGCTCAAACTCTGTATCTCTAGATAAGGCTACATTATATGATAGAGGATCAGAGATACAGAACTCTCCATCTACATCATTGCTAGATATACATTGTATCACATCTAAATGCTCAGTAATACATGTAGATCGAGAAGCTTCTTTGCAAACAATACTATAGCTGAAATGTGGAGTTACAATGTAGCTCAATACAGAGTATTACAGACATGGTATATGCTGCACAAACACTTCCACCATATACATAAACTGTACCAGAGAATCAGTTACTGATCAGTGCTGTCCATCCCTGACCTCAGTGACTGTATTAAAAGCAGAAGGTCGACCAGCGTAATTGGTAGATTAACCTGACCTGGAGTAAACCAGGTCAATCCATGTCACCCCAATGACCTCATTCTGACCAACAGACCTGGACAAATACAGCCATGACTGGGCACAATGATACCAGCACTACTAGAAACCAGAAGGCTTCATACTTGTACACTGTAATACAGACATGCCTAGTATCCTAGATGAAATTTATGTGTTAATAAATTCTTACCATTTTGTATATTTTTGTGTTACAGCATAGCACAGAATATTTAGTTTCTATGTGTATTTCCATGTCCTATTGGCATATTTAACATAAATTATGCGTACAAAATACCCAAGAATACACCGGGTAGGGAGGTCTAGCAACATACACAATCAAACATTCTGTGTAATTTTACCATGTTCACAAAATACAATATAACATGCTCGGAGTAGCTGATGCAATGTTTGTTGTTTTTCGGATTGGCGTTTAGTTTTGTACTCTACTATATTTCACTTTTTAAACGTAAATAAGTTTTATCCATTTCCCTCTCAGTCTGCATTATTTATTGATTGTGATAAAATCCTGGTAAAAATCACCCCTGCAATTGTTGCAAATCTCCCAGGACTCCCTCATATACCTGAGGTTAAGAAGCAGAAGGATCCGTAGTGTGGTAACTGTCATCAAGGAGGGGGCATAGCCCTACATGTTTGATTGATTCGTGTTTTACACTGTGCTTAATGGTACTTCCAAGTTCCAACTGAACAGCAACATGAAAAATTTTGTGTGTTACATGCTCTATCTGAAAACTAAATTAAATCCTCCATAGCTGGATGATCACATTGATTGATTGATTGATGTTTTACGCTGTGCTTAAGAGTATTTCACTTAGGCCTAAAAAAAAATGTCATGTTTCCTCTAACCCGACCGACCCTACGAAATACATGTAGCGCCGAGCCTAAAGTTTTTATTGGCTTTTCAAAAAAAAATTGAAAAAAAAAATATGACGGCGGTGTATTCCAACAATAATTGGCACTAGCACAACCAAGATGTGAAACATTTATATAATGTTGGAAAGTTTGAATATTATTAAAGTACGACAAATTTGTTTTGCAGAATTTGATGAAATCCAATCCCATCTGTTGTCTTTTAGGATGAGACTATGTTTCAAGTTTCAACAGTTAGGCCTTCTGATTTGAGGTGGGCCATCCTATGTTTTAGTGCAGATCACTCACTTCAAATCTGAAGGCCTGTTTCAAGTTAATCCATGAATTTGTTACAGAGTTCTCATGTTCACAACATACATGTATACAGATATGAATACTGTAAACTAATGTATGGGGGTCATCTTGTTTTACGGAACTTAGTGAAATTTAATCACATTCATTTGTCTTAAAGGCAGAAGCTGTATTCAAAGTTTGATGTTAATCCATTAATTTATTTTCTACCCCCACCCCCACCTTTTGCTTTCACTATGGCATTACTGGACAAAAATCGAGCATGAACATGTACATGTGACCACTACTAGTTACTTGAAGGTTGGCTAACTGTATTTATAAGTGAAAGTTAAGCTAAATGATTAACAGGGCTAGATTTCCTTAACCCAGTTTATTCGGCTGTCCATAAGCTTACAACATGGCCAGTGTTTTCACAACATTCCTCAGAAATAGGTCAAACTCATGTCAGAAAACACATCCTAAAAACATCTGGTTCTCGTTAAAATACTATGTACCCAAGCATTCTACCACGGAGTCCAGGTACTCATACATTGTAACCTGTATATAACTGAGTGCAGAAATATTGGGTTGAATAAGAAACTCAAGATTACGGTTTCAGCAAATTATCTGTGGGAGTTTATCTAGAGCATAAGATGATTCATTGATTAATTGATCTAAATCCCTGTGCCAGTGTTATTGCTTTTAGAAATATTACATGTACATGTGTGTGTATTTGAATTTTGAAGTTTCAAACTAAACATTAACGCAGTGTTAAGACTATTGATTATTTTGCCATCAAGATTTAACAAACTTGAAGCATTGTTCATTAAAAGAAAATTTCCAACTTTTTTTAAATTTCAAACGAATTTATGGTGTAAGAGAACAACTAAGTAAAGTTCAAGTATTAAAAAATATAGCGACAGGTGGAACTATCAAAACAAGAAAATAAGGAAGGTGACTTATTCATTTGTTAAAATGGGTTTACCATCATACTCAAGGGTATTTCACTGTATAAAACAAGAGATTATCCTCTTCACACTGTTCCTTGCTTTAAATACAGTGGAAAACCCAGAGGAAACCTGGTAAAATAAACACACCTCCGAATGCTTGAGACTACATTTACCAGAGGACATCAGGCAGAAACCAGTGGTTTCTCTGTTGTAGGCAGAATACAGGGAAAAGTTACTCTGAAAACATGCATTTCATTTTTGTGAGTTCAATATTTAACATGTATATATGTCATCTTCATTATCGTTACCGTATCTAAATTGTTGCTGTGCACTGCCTGTAATTTCCTGAAGAGGGCAAATAAACATAGCAAAATATTGAACTGGGCAACCACATGCACTCTATAATTGTGTAACTGATAGATCGATATATTTTCACACCCTTCAATTTAATACTAACTTTTATCAACTTAAGGGTATTAATACACTGTGGACCATTCCCAGGCATCTCGGCTGTGTTAACTGGGTAGAAATAAAATCACACATGTTAAATACCAGCAAAATAATATCTGAAAGGACAAATCAAGTCCTAATTTACCAGGTGCCAAGAGAAAATGAACGTGGATACATGTAGGAGCGGTCTAGGATTTATTCTCTAGAATCTAGAGATGTGTGGGGGGTTGGCTGCGGCTGGATTGAAAACATTCCTATTTATACTGATGGCGTATTGTTATAAGATTGTTACTTCTAGTCTTAACCTAACACACAGTATCGAGAACAAGGGCTTAGGTAGACACCCATCCAAAATGGACACCCTGAAGTGAACAATTGCCTGATTTGGACACCCTGTTTTTAGAAACTTTAACATTCCGGAGATACGAAAACTGTCAAGATGGTACACCCAGTTATTTGAAAAGTGAAGCAAAATGACCATTTTGGACACCATACTTTTGATTTCTGGCTAAGTCCCTGATTGAAAAATTGGGAAAGGAGAGTCATTATTTGTATAGCACATGTGTATTGTGCTAAGAATTATAAACTTACAATGTGGTTGACTCAAACAACAGTCAGTCTGCTACATCTAGCACAAGTGGCAGTGTCAACTAGACTCAATTATAACAACAACTGTACATAGGACCATATCATGTTATACTGTTGATGTTGTAAATGTGATAGGGTTGTACATGTACCTTGCATGTAATTTGAACATTGGATTGCTGTGTAGTTCAGGCAGTGGTGCTTAACTTTATTAATTTATTTTTTTTAAACCCCTGTATTCAACATTTTATTGTTACTATAAAAATCAGTATACGAGAATATGATAAAAATAGAAAAACTGTGTTCAGACAAAATTGAAGGATGCAGTCACCTACCCAGTGGGCCAGTGTTATTTCACTAAATAAGCTTACATGTACAATGTAGAAACGTCCCTCAATTTTGATCCGTAAATGTCAGACTTTGTCAGTAATCACCTACCCCCTGCCCTCTTATTCCAATCCCTAGCAGCTTTTGCTCCTCAGGGAAATTTATGTAAATGTAAATTCTGCCATTGCTAAGAAAAGACATAGTGACATGCTCAAAAACATAGCGCTTTTTTAGTTAGAATCATAAGTAGTAGGCCATTCATTATACATGTGATTGATTTCCCGCTTGCAATGCAAGCAGACCAAATCAGTAAAGAGTAGATATTAAAAGAATTTTTTTTTGTAAACTCTTGCAACGTAACAGGACACAAATACATTATTGTGGTTGGCCTTGTTAAATGCATGCAACACCAGCTCAGTTAGGTCAAGTCATATTGACATAGGTCTGACCAGCAATTCAGCATTACAAAGCCATTCAATCCTCAGTACACAATTCACTTAATTGTGATCATGTCCTGCATGATTGACTGTGTAAAAGATGCACACCTTAAATCACACTTTTAGTGTGGGCTCTTCCATAAGCTACAGGACTGAGGTATTAAAGTAAAGGCTGCAATAAAATGTATAACGGTAATACATATAAACTATAAA
>JAVFBX010193648.1:0-13180 GCA_034783855.1 Mopalia kennerleyi
ATGCTGACCCCCCCTCGGAACTACCGCTGGGAGCTGCCATGGCCTCGTAGAGGAAGTATGCACATATCCCCCCCTGAACTACCGCTGGGAGCCTCCGCGGCCTAATAGAATTACTTTGCTAGCCCCCCCTGCTGCTTAAGTTCAACAAGCGTTTCAGCTTATTTCTCATAGTTAGCGGCATGCCAGTTCAATGGGTAAAAGAAATCACCCTTGCTTTGACTTGGAGAAAGCAATAACAAGAGGGGACGATCAAGTTCTGTACTGACAACACAAACAGATTTGACCAGCTTCGTCTCGTCTCTGGGAGGATCAGGGCAACAGGATGGTCCCTAACAACCGCCCGCGATAGGACCAGAGCGACAGGATGGTCCCTACCAACCGCCCGCGATAGGACCAGGGCAACATGATGGTCCCTAACAACCGCCCGCGAAAGGATCATGGCAACAGGATGGTCCCTACCAACCGCCCGCGAAAGGATCAGGGCAACAGGATGGTCCCTACCAGCTGCCCGTGATATGACCAGGGCAACAGGATGGTCCCTACCAACCGCCCGCGATATGACCAGGGCAACAGGATGGTCCCTACCAACCGCCAGCGATAGGACCAGGGCAACAGGATGGTCCCTACCAACCGCCCGCGATAGGACCAGGGTAACAGGATGGTCCCTACCAACCGCCCGCGAAAGGACCAGGGTAACATGATGGTCCCTACCAACCGCCCGCGATAGGACCAGGGCAACAGGATGGTCCACACCATCCGCCCGCGATAGGACCAGGGCAACAAGATGGCTGTACGAAGTAAATAGTGAAATGTTAAAATCACTTGAACCATGTGAAAGAAATACAATGAACGATATTAGTTAGGAGTCTTTGTTGAGTCAAACACCTAACCTACGGTCTAAACATTGTTTAGAGAGAGGAGTATGGCAAGCCGTTTTATCACTTCTACCTTTATTCTACTTATGTCGAATTAGTTCTGATTTTATTTTACTTATTTACAACTCTTTTTCCCATATGTGATATTTATTTTTACTTATGTTAAAAAGATTTTCACTCATGCGAAAAACAATTTCACATACGTAAACTAAAAATGTATTTCACTTATGTAGAATTCTTTTCAAAATATGTCAAAAATTTTTCAACATATCTGAAATTATTTTTCACATAAGTAAAATAAAACACAAAAACCTAACTATTTCCCATATGTGAAAAAGAATTTCACTGATGTAAAACTACTAAGAAATGATTTCTCCCTACAACAAGGGGCTGTATCCAGATTTTGTTTTTATTCATACCGTCTTGTGTAGACTTTCAAGACCAATGCAAAGACGATAGGAATATATTCCACTGACAGACTAAACGATAGCACATGCTGTGCAAGTTTACCTTCAGCAGGGCACACATCCAAGTCTATACAGTTGGTCAGGAAATGGTCCCCTTGTCGCGAAATTACAACAACAACAAATCTTTGGGCAGACTGCAAAAAGTGGAAAAGTGACTTACACACGCAGATATTTACAGTCTTACAACGGCTGAAACACAAAACCATACTTTCTATTCAGAAAAATGTCAATTACGGTGACAAATCAAAGTGAATATTATATCCGGCGACGAGTTTATTCCCAGTACTTTTATTGTCGTCTACATCAGGTTATTTTTTGGATGAGTCAGACGCAGTCACTACAGAATCTGTCGCACTTGTAGACCTTTTAAAAAAATGTAGTTTTTCTGATTTATTCTTCGCCAGAAAATAACAAATCCTGCGCGAAACGCAGAGGATGGACGTCCTTCTGATCAGTTTTGAAACAAATTCATTGTCGAGGCTGGGAGTCTGTATTTGTTGGCTTAGGTGCTTTTAATTCACATATATACAAAAGAGTTTCACTGGTCTTTTGACTTTACATCTGTGAAAAATATTTCCGCATATCTTGAATAAAGGTTTATTTCACATATGTCTAATTTTTTCTCATATATGTTGAATTGTTTTTCACTGAAGTAAAATTCAACACATGTAAAGTAAATATTTTAATTTAAACATGTGAAAAAGAATTTCACACATGTGAAACGAGTTCTTTCCATAAACTAGCTAATTAATAAACGGATGTGAAATACATAGTTAATATCTAAATGAAAGATAATTTTCATTTAAAAGTGCAGGAAAAGCCGCCCCAGAGCGAAAGCGAGAAAAATGAAGATCCTTTGAGATAGTCAAATTGTTGGATCACTAATATTAATAGACATGTTATTTTAATTGCTTGCTTGTTTTGAACTTATAGCCTATCTTGCATCTTACACGGGGGCCATTGTGTTTCTATTTGAAAATATCAGTAGCGTGTTAACATAAGGTGGGAACCAGGAAGACCAGTAGAGTAAGGACATTGCCAGAATTGGTAGATACTAACACACACACAGTGGGAATTCATTTATAGTGAGGATACATGTAGTGTTGATATATCAGTTGATTGGATAATACAATAGTTTGAACACAGGTAGGGTGGGCACAGATGAATAGTGAGGACACAATTTTACTTCTACCAAACGTAGACTGGAGACACAGTAAGGGTGTGCACACTGGCAGAGCAAGAACACCCACAGAGCAAGAACATCGGCAGAGTGAGGAAACCGACAGAGTGAGAACACCGGCAGAGTGGGGAAACCGACAGAGTGAGAACACCGGTAGACTAAGACCATCGGCAGAGTAAGAACACTGACAGAGTGAGAATACCGGCAGAGTGGGGACACCGACAGAGTGAGAACACCGGCAAAGTGAGGACACCGACAGAGTGAGAACACCGACAGAGTAAGAACACCGGCAGAGCGAAAACACCGGCAGAGCGAAAACACCGGCAGAATAAGAACACTATATGGAAGCGTGAGAACAACGACAAAGTGTGAACAATTGCAGAGTGAGAAAACAGGCAGAGTGAGAACGCCGATTGAATGAGAACACCGTAAGAACACCGGCAAAAATGAGAACACCAGCAAGGTGAGAACCCTTGCAGAATGAGAACACCAGCAGGGTGAGAACACCAGCCGAATAGAAGCAGCAATGGCGTCCAAGCAGTTGGGGATTGCGGACACAGAGAAGTATAGTGGAGATAAGGTAGCTTGAAAATAACCAGTTTACAAAAACAGATAGAATGAAAACGCCCATAGAGTGAGAATATCTGATCGGTTAAAGCACAGATAATTGGAATACATGTGATAGGGCGACACATAGACACAGGCAGAGAATAAGGCACTAGAACGCCAGCAGTAAATGCCGTCCACCTAGGCAATTTAGCGACCTTAACATAATAAGGGGAAAATGAAGTTTGTCGGGTTTTAAGTTTACGAAATATAGTTTCATTTGTGATATTCGCTATGCCGCTTTCTCATTCCATGCTATCGACACTATTGGCGTTAGGCAAATTTCACATCATTTCCATATATCAGCTTGCCCAATAACTTTGAATATAAGACTGTTTTCTTTTTTCTTATCAAGGCTCCCACACATGGCGAACAAGGTGGATGTGTTAGGTAAGCTACTGTGACTGTTAACACCTCGTCGAGTTATCAATGTTGTTTAGGTAATTATAACCCAAAGGTGTGATGAGTACTTACCTGTGGATACCATAGTTTATAACCAAAGCAGAGACTAAAGTGACCATCCAGTATATCTCATTTAAAATACCTGATCTATAAAACGGATAAAATGCTTTTTATTATATTTAATTAAAATAAACCTTTCAATCTTTACGACGATGAAAACTTACTCACCTTTGGCTACTATAGGTTATAACCAAGACAGAGACAGGACAAGTGTTTCGTGTTTCATCAAGCATATCGCATTCCAAACATCTCATCTGCACTTAAGCTATTGCTGAACAATGGACAAAATGTTATTGATCATTTTTAATTCAACTAAAGCTTTCAATCGTTATGATGATGAAAACATCGCTCCAATTACAAATAGTTAAATTTGAGCATTCAATTTAGTTTTATCAGTCACTCTATCACATACTCGTTGGAAGGTGTTCGAGATTAATGGCATTACCACAGCAGACTAGGCTCGCCAGTATGCTGTGTTTTGTCAGAGGTTGTGGGGTAGTTTCGGTGGTTAAAGAAGTAGTACATGTTTTAAACAAAATAGCTAGTAACTCCATAAACCTATCAAATATGTTTACACCCTCTAATGTTATGTTAAATACAGACTGATTTGATAGCCAATCTATCTATTTGAGACATTTCAGATTTCGGCAGATTTCAGCAACAAAGTTGCTCACTTCTGGAAAACCGTTCCTTCATTTTAACGATGATAAAGTGGGACGACAAATTTTACCTGGCTTTTCAGATTGGAATTACCTATTTTTAGATGTTTTCCCAAAGATATATGTTGAATTTCTGCACGAAAAATTGTCGCTGGTTTGAAAAGCAAAAAAATTAAGTGAAATCGATCCAAGCAAGATTCCAATAAAAACTACAGTGGTTTATTTCTGCTAAACAAAACCAATTTCTTTGATGTCAAAGTACTAAATCATCAAACACTTCGTGGACATTGATGCGATTAACAATAAGGTCCAAAGTGATTATTGTAACCAAAGTTAAATACTTTTATTCCTGAATATCCAACCTATTAAAGATAGATAGATTCATAATATTGCGACCTGATTTATTATACGTGATAATGGGCTTATAAACACAAATTATTCGAAATCAACCAAAGGTTCTTGCAAAATTTCTCAGTTAAATTAGACCGTATTTGTTGTCTTTTGAAGTACCGGTAACACTTTCTGGTAGGCCTAAATTTTGAAGAAAATTTAGAAATGTGGTAACGTAACAATCAAATTTAACAAAACAAGAATGACTATCCATAAATTATATACTAACACTTTCTTAGTTTGAACATATATTTAGTTAAGAACAGTTCGAACCCAACATGATTTAGAGTAGGGGACCAAATAAACAGCAGCCAATCCCTGCAACCTGGACCATTCAGTTTGGCGCATAAAGATACATTTGTTAGATCTTTCCAGTGCGTATAGGTATCTACATTTGAGTTGTGGAAATTCCGTGTATTGGCGGAAGCCAGACAGAGTTTTGTTTAATAAGTTATCAAAATTAAGATAACCATTGAAAGCATTAATCAAGTGGCTTTCTGGTATTTGACCAATTCAATTACACTGGAACTATCGTCAGTGATAGGAGTTGACTCGTCCATTTATTGGAATCAATCATTATCCCGTTAAGTCTAACGAAAGTCATTTTCTGATTTGGAGGATGAAAACAGGTCCCCTGTAAGAGGGGTTTGTTTCACCTTTTATTTAAACATCTACCGTCCATTAGTTCACAAGTCTGTTCTTTATCAAATCCATGTGTAGTTTTGAGTGAATCATTATTAAATACTGCCTTCCCACCACAAGTTTTGAACGACATTTTGAAGTGGAGTAACACAATTATGCAATTTCTGGATAACCGCTTCTTGTTTTCTGATAGAACATAACGTTTCGATACATATGCCTGTATCGTCAACACCTGATTTACACTTGATGACGATACAGGCATATGTATAGACACGTTGTGTTGTATCAGAAAACATGGAGCGGGTATTCAGAAATTGTATAATTTCATTGCATCAACTTTCTGACCAATCATATACGTTATATTTTTCATTTTTTTAAAATCATTCTCTATCGATTAATTTAACATCAAAAGCAGAAACAACATTTTAACCGTTGAAAACATGATTAAAACATGGTTTGTCACATGGGAATTAGATTTCATTAATACTCGTGGACATTTATTACTGCGAACTGATGAACTCTAGACACAGCAATGAACGTAATATCAAACATTCACAAAGTACAACAACGTGGCTCGAATTACGCAATCAAATAAAATCAACAGTGTGTTGGACAAATTTGTATGTACATTTTAGACTTAGGTCATATATTGGATATACTGAAAGTATTGTAAAATTATTATTAAACATTTAACGGGTAGAAACTATGATATTTATATTTCATATGATTTCATTGCTATTTTTAAATATATATTATGTTATTTAGCATTGATTTCAAAACACAACTATATATATATATTGAACCTCATTCAAATAACTTGCGTCATAACGCCTCTATTACGTCATTATATACGTCACAATATTAATGTGATTTCATACGCTATGTGATTTGTTGTTAATTTCTGTTTCCATGGTAGCATCATGATGTCTCTAGTAAAATCATATCCACTGTCTGTTTCTTCATAAAGGGTGGGAACAGCAAATATCTTATTTGCAAATTGGAATGTCTTAACTGTCGATTTGTTAACTAAACGTGCCATAAGTCGATAGATTAAGGCGATTTGAGTAGACGTATTGGCCTGGACTGCCTCCCGTTTTATTGCTCGACCTTCTCCTAAAGATAGTTATTTTCTATTTTAAATTAAGGCAATGTCACCAGGATAATAGTCAATTTTAATTTGCAAATGCGATACATAGCCATTGAACATTTTAACATTTGATTTGTTATTAGGTAATAATGAGTCCTTATTTCCCAACCGTTTTTGGATTTCTCGAGGTTAGCG
This sequence comes from Mopalia kennerleyi, assembly GCA_034783855.1. NCBI lineage: Eukaryota > Metazoa > Mollusca > Polyplacophora > Chitonida > Mopaliidae > Mopalia > Mopalia kennerleyi. The sequence goes on from JAVFBX010193648.1 coordinate 6,564, forward strand.
GACAGTTTTCAATTTCGAACAACCAGATCATCTTTTTCCGCAGAGAGGTCGTATAGCCATTGTACTAGCTAGTTAAGACTGCACAGGAGGTGACTGCTACCTGTCTGTTAATAAGTCAGTCTTACCATAGTATTGATCAGAGGTCAGGGAGGTATCCGCAGCTCAGTCTGCTGTACGGTTGTCAGTTGGACTCAGGACACCAACCCCTCCTTGAAGACTGAACCGATGTTTGAGCCGATTTGACTGCGTCGAAGTGGCAATGACTGGGCGATTTACGGGCTTCACTGTATTCGATTGAGTCTGTAGACATAACTGACTGCCCAGATACCGTTACTAGTTTAAACTAAAGTGTGAACAATAATAACAACAACCACAAAACACCAGATAAATAGCATATGCCTGACAACCTAGAAAAACTCGACTACATTAAATTAAGCACTATTGGGTCATTCTTTGAGTCCTTCTCTCTTGGCAATAGCTTTCAACCAACGTCACTAGGTTCGCCATGCATGTTCTTTTCCAGCGAATAAAGCTGGTCAACGGCTGTAACATTTGTTGTGTTTTACCTTATATATTTAAGCTACAGAGTTTAAATGACGCACAGTGTGTAATTGACACAGAGCTATAAGTTAATACAGGTTTAATATCCCCCATTGAATAGACTTGCCTATATTGTGTTTAAAAAGATGTCAGTTATTGGCCCGTCTGTTAAAATTTCCAATCTATAGTCACTGTGGAAGCGGGAAGTATGGCGGGTTGGCAACAGCTACTTGAAACGAACTTCCGCATTTAACTAGGCTAATGGAGGATTCCAAGTCTCGTTTGTCATATTAAATATGTCAGAACGTTCAGAATAAGAAATATTATTGAAGATAATAACTCAACACATAATAGCCAGTTATTTCAGGCACTTGCCATTACACGGTATGTGTATTCTAACTCCGTGTCGTTTATTAAGACTATATGCTGTAATAGACTATTGAATAGGCAGAACTCTTTGGTAGAGTGTGTGTTGGTAGTTTAACCATGTTACATTTATCCCGGCTATAACTATTTCCAAAAGGGGAGACGAGTATATAGCGTCTTTAACAACTGTATTTGTTTATATCTCCCCAGGACGGAGTAGTGGTCCAGACAAGCTGTTGGGTTTAAAAAAATCGACAAATCGAAGACACGCATTATTCTGTGACCCAAACCCTTTAACCAAGAGCGGGAAGAGAGTGCAACTGATGCGCATGCTCATTCTCATCTTCATTCCTCTGATTGGTGTTATCGTATTTGCGTCTCTGCTCCTCGTTGATTCCATTTCTGACCGGAACCGCCTAAATGACATAGAAGATGTATTAAAAGCCTGTAAAGACATCGGCGATTTGGTTCACGCTCTCCAACTTGAACGCGCCAAAACCATGTATAATTACCACACCGGCAGGAATATGACCTCGGGGTCATTTCAGGAAGAATACGAGAGTACTGATAATGCAATCGCTAAGATAACTGATTGGAAGAAATGTGGAAACGCATCGAGTTCGCAGGATTCGGCATTGTTTCACTCTATTCTGCAGAACTACCGGGAGGAATTGCTAGGAAACAAAATAACCATCCACGAAGAGATCGAAGTTTACAATAATCTGAATGCAGAGTTGCTTCGGAACCTAGCGTTGGACGTCAAGTCACCGGATGTAGGGAATTTCCGAAATGCTTTAATTTCATACAAAATGATTTTAGAAGCAAAAGAAAACACGGGCGTGAACGCTGCCGTTGGGATCGAGTTCTTCATTATTGGACGTCTTGACTCTTCACAATATAACCTTTTTGTGGCAGAGGATGCGTTGAGACAAGACCATTATAAATCCTTTCTCCAGTATTCATCCGAGAAGGAATCTGTCTATAAACACTTGTTGGACGAGAACGATGATCTTTTCGCTGCTTTCGAAGAATTTCGAGATCAAATTCTCGGAAATAGGAGTATTCAAGGGTCAGAAGAAACTGCCACCTCTTACTACGATCTCATGAGAAACTATCTGATTTTGCTACGTGACGTTAAATCTACTATCAAGAACGAAATTTTGAGAGAAATATCTGAAAATATTGAGGGTGCCAATTTAGAGGTTATCTCTGCCGTGCTAGTGTTTATGATGGTTGCCATCTTGTCTTTTGTCTCTGTTTACTGCATCCAGAACTTGACCAGAAACCTTCAGAATTATGCCCAGGAAGCCGCCATTAAGACATTGGAACTAAGCTCAGAGAAAGCCAGATCGGATGAGCTACTTTTTCAAATGTTGCCAAGGGATGTTGCAGTGCAGCTGAAGATGAACAGTAAGGTGAACGCCGAGTATTTTGATAGCGTATCCATTTATTTTAGCGATGTTGTCGGATTTACATCAATCTCCGCAGCAAGTTCACCAATGGAGGTTATCGAACTCCTTAGCGATCTGTACATGCTGTTTGATGGCTGCATTGACATGTATGATGTCTACAAGGTGGAGACAATCGGGGATGCGTATATGGTAGTGAGTGGTCTCCCCTGTCGGAACCAGGATCGCCATGCCAGAGAAATTGCTCTTCTTTCCTTCAACTTGTTGAAAAGAATTGAGAATTTCATAATCGCTCATATGCCAAACCGAAAACTCCAGATACGCATTGGAATACACTCAGGTAATAATGGTATTTAAGCTAAATTTATAAATAGCCATTCTCTTGCAAGCTAATTACATTATCGATGAGTTAATTATTCATTCCTGAAGCGGGCCGGTTTTCCTGGCGCAAAAATATAGTTGTTCACCAAATTATTTCAATATGTGTATTAAATGACATATGATTTTGTCTTATGATTCGCTAACCCAAACGAACCATAACCAATAATCATTTCACGTTGGTGCTGCATGTTTTATTTGACAATCCGTTGCTGAGTGGTCGAGAGTGTATAGAGCTATTCTACGGTTGTGTGAGGGCTTGGCGTCTAGACTGGTTTACTTCGCTAAAACTGTCAATAAGTAAAATAATCTTAAGTACCAAATTGAACTCCGATCAGTCAAACAAACAAACAGACACAGGGAGATTTTGGATTAACTAGATTAAGGTAAACCAAAAATAACACATTGCTATAGATAGATCAATTGAACGGCCAGAATAAATCTTTTCATCTGTGACGTTGCAATCAAAACGGAAGAAGCCCTACAGAAACGAAACAGTAAGACTAACTTAACACAAAAAGAGTTGACCCTTTTGGTTGGGAAATGTGGAGAAACCAGAGGCATCCTGTAACTAAAACTGATAATGATGATATTAGATATATAGTACTGGCAGAGGGACGCCAATCAATCTAATGTTCCCAGTATTATTCTGAAACGATACTGACTTCATACCATTATGGTCAATAAAATGTATAGTATGAATTCATGCCATAAACTTTGTCTGGCCTTCGGCTCAGTCTAAGCTATTCGTCTCTCTTAAGGATCTACCCTTAAGACAGAACATAATTATTCAACTGTGTGGAGTCCAGTAATAACCCGAAATTAATAGTTTACTTTAAGCCCACAGTACTATGGCAAGCCGTTTTATCACTTCTATCTTTATTCTACATAATTATGTTGAATTCTTTTTCACATATGTTGAATTCTTTTTCACATATGTTGAATTCTTTTTCACATGTGTAATGACTTTTTTTTAGAACTCAACATGTGTAGAAAACAATGTCACATATGTATTTAGACTTTATCCAGGAGTAGCCAGAGATATAAATAAGTCAAGGTCGCGCCATATGAATCAAGGGCCTTTTCTATTAGTTGTTTGCGTTTTAAAATTTGTTGTTTACGACCCAATTAATGGATTCTACAGTGCACGCACGTAACAAATTTACTAAGAAGGGAGAACAAGAGAAAAAAGAAAGCGTTTAGTGTGACTTTATTTAATGACATCGTTTAATCAGAAACAATTCAGGCCTCAAAATGGAAAAAGCTCAGTATATCGATATACAAATAATAACATGGCGCTGTTCTCAGCGGTGACTGGCTTGGAACAGATATATCTCAGTTACACTTATATATGTATCTTACAGGCCCCTGTGTAGCCGGAGTTGTTGGGAACAAAATGCCCCGATACTGTCTGTTTGGAGACGCAGTTAATACGGCCTCTAGGATGGAATCTACTGGGAAACGTAAGTTACAAAAGGCCATAAGGCTAAACAGTAAACGAAACGCCTGTAACATTGGAAATGTCAGTATGAATATCTTGTATATTCTGGGGTGTCTACAGATCTCTGATCGTCCCTGTTAATTCTTCTGCATCTTTATGTGTATGGCACACTTAACTTATTCACTATCTTTCTTATCAAGGCCACAATTTGTCTGAAAATTTGACAATATGAAGCTTGTATCGGCGGGTCAGGATGGAGATTTTAAGGGGAGGCGTTATGACGTGTTTTGCGCCGTTAATGTTAGGTTTCACGGTCGCAAATTGAGTTTGACGAATATTTGAGACCGTAAAGCACGGTTGTTCTCATTTTAATCCAATTCAAAGCCATGTTACAATGAAAGTGTACAAAGTGACAAACTCCAAAACTTAAAGCTAATGTCAGCGAGGGGCTAATTTACCGCTGGATGAATTTAAATGTTTTACCGCAATGGAATATAGTTCCCCAAAGTTCCAATAAACCCCATTTGTTTTCTGTTTATTTTCACAAACAAATTATCAGAATTGTAAAAAAAAAGTACTACTTTAAAAATATATGGGATGTGATGAGAGCAGAGAAGACAAACAACCTTCTTCGTCATGACCTACATTTCTGCAGTTACTTGTTTATCTGCTGCGTTTGACGCCCAGATAAATGGTGGTGATATCAAATCATTTTGATATCTTTAAGCGGGATTGTAGGCTTTGAGCAGTTGATTATATCCCCGCAGAAATGTGTTTTATGATTTTATAAGCAAATTATTCTCGATTGGGCTTTTTGTTGTTGTTTGCAATATCGATCATCTTGCAGCCAACTACTAAATATTTACCAGTTACGTGTATTCGCTCTGTTTCTATGCACAAGATGGCAGTTCTTTGTCGGCTTTAACGACATCAAATGAATAGTGTACAAAGTTTATTTTCACATAACTAGATTATTTATCGTGATACCTTTTTTTAGGTACGGGTGCTTAACATAAGTATATATGTTAAAATAAATGAACAATCCAAATTTATCGGATTCTTTCTCCCTGTTGTTTGCCTGGCGTACGATCTCTGTCCTCAAGTTTTGCCGAGGACTCTAGCTGCACGGGGCTGCGTGATAACATTAGTTACACTCTAATTTGATGTCATATGGCAGCAACGACACTTTGTGTTGCATTCTTATTCCAATGTTTACTCAAACTGTCACAAATATACTTTATCGGATTCGCCACCGCTGAATGAAACGTCACAGTCTGTCATATTTGTTTACATTCTGTACGTTTTTGAACAGCGCGTATTATTACAAAATAAGTGAGTGTGAAGTAGCAAAATTTGTGACGGTTAATCCTAGGTTTTACGGTCCCAAAATAAACCCAACAGCCAATCAAATTGCTGACACAAACTAAATTGGATTAAAATTTGATTAAAATATGGGATTACCGGAAGGGGGTCATGTCTCATACGGTTTAAATTGTTTTTGAGATTTACCAACGGTTTATGAATTAAGTTGTGAAACGTTTCATTTCAGCTATGTCCATCCAGATCAGTAACGATACCAGGGCTATCCTAATGCGGAATCTGGGCTTTCAGTTCGAATCCCGTGGCCAAGTTGAGGTTAAGGTAAATCAAATTTACTAGTGTTTGTTGGAATTTACCATGCAGTAACGATTACTCTAAATTATCAGTCATGTGATGGCGTTCATGTATCCAGCCCGTAGATGCTTAGTTAAACACGTGTGAGACCATTGATCCTAGTTTCGAATCAATTGAAAAAATTGTGAATCATTGATCAAAAGCTTCCGAATCATTTGAAGGAGCTAATATGCGACCGCAAAGCAATTTCAAATAATTACAAGTGAAAGTATGAGAATGTCGACAAGGGAGATAATTTGTCCTTCGTATGTAATTTTCGGCCTCTTATCAACAGTTTGAATGACGTCATACATTTTATTTTTTTGTCCACGCTCCTTCTGCTCCCCTTTTTTTCGTTTTGTTTATATTTCTGGCGATAAGCCGATTGTAGCAGGATATCCGAGAACAGCAAACTACATTGCTCTTATATATAGTAAAGTAAAGCTAACTGAATTTTCAGGGTGAGTAAATACCCCTTGTTTGAAACACTAACGTATTACACTCCTGTCCCTGGGTTTACAGTTTTTAATAAGCCCATTTTGGGTTTCCATTGATTGCATAGGTCTTACTAATTCTAAAAATGCTCGGTAGGTTGGTATCAGCATCAAACATTACCATTCTCTGATTTACCATTAAGTTGCACTACTGGCTTTATTAGGATTCCAACAATCGTCGGAAGACTATTGTTCCTGTTCTGTTTATTATTATTCCACCGATTTTTGAACTCGCGAATCTCGGGAACCGCTACAGCTGCGGTTTTGAATTTTTGTGTACATTCGCGTTACTACGGCTTACAGGTCTTAACGGTTCAGATTTTTTCTAGATGACCT
>JAVFBX010193659.1:0-13178 GCA_034783855.1 Mopalia kennerleyi
GGATAACAATTTGATATCAGGTATAACAATTTGATATTAGGTATAACAATTTGATATTAGGTATAACAATTTGATATTAGGGATAACAATTTGATATCAGGTATAACAATTTGATATTAGGTATAACAATTTGATATTAGGTATAACAATTTGATATAAGGTATAACAATTTGATATAAGGTATAACAATTTGATATTAGGTATAACAATTTGATATCAGGTATAACAATTTGATATTAGGTATAACAATTTGATATTAGGTATAACAATTTGCGTGGTTTGTATTATATTCTGTGTCTGTTATGTATGCTGTCATTGTTATAACCTGTAGTGTTGCCTTTACTTCTTACCCCCGTGCTTATTGATCTGTGGGCAACAGGATCTACATTTGTTGCCCTGGTCATCGTGGAATTAATGAGCAACATGATTTTGACCTGTTGTCATAGTTTTCCTGGAATCAGAGGGAAACATTCTCTCAATGTGTATCTAGATGGTATCTTCCTTAAGCATCACAGAAAAGTTAGATAAATGATGATTTTGCATTTAAATTAATGTTTTTTTAAACTTTAAGAAATGTTAAGTGGTGTAGCTCACTGTTTATTCAACACTTGTCTCTATATAATATACACGATCATCTTCTGATTGTTATTGTCTTTATTGTATAAATAACATTTTCTTTCACTCTTTGACGGAGGGTTGGGAGGGAGCTTCCTGTTGCGCTGGTGCTCTCAGAGCTAAGGGGCAACATGAAGCTGATATGTTTGTAATATCTTTGTATTACATCCTGTATTTGTCTGTGTTTGTTGCCAGTGGTGTCAAGGGGGGGTTTCCTTTACCCAGTGGGCTGGCATGTGAGTGAAATAATTTTTAAGCACAACAGTAAATTCCAATCAAACAAAACCTTCGTCCATTTAGCTTGCACATTGTCTTAAGGCTGTTGCTGATTAACCAATCAGTGAACACCATTGAAAAGACATTTACTATTTACTTCCTATACGATTTTTTAATTGATTTTTTTTTTCTCCACAATTTAATTACCTAGTGTTGTATTGACTTGTTTCTCTGTTTATTGCTAGTTTGATATCTTATAAATTCTTCAAGAATGAGAAGAGGTTACATATGGTCTAATCGCCTGATGTACTGTGAATGGTTGAAAATATAATTGTAACTTATATTTTCAATTCACACTGTTAATCCCCTCCTGTTAGCTTTCAATATTAAATAGGCCCTCTGGCTAAGGGCAGTTTGTTTGAAGAGTAGCAATACTGTATTAACGTAGCACTGGGGGAAAATTTACTTTGCAATATTATGGAAATGCTTCAAATCTGGGTTGTGCTAGTGTCAATTATTATTGGAAAGACTGCCGTCACATCAGTGAAATACCCTTACGCATGGTGTAAAACACCAATAAATCAATCAGTCCAATATTAACTAGATTGTCGATTCAACACAGTTTGTAATCATGTATTTTCATTAAATATTTCTGTTGAGTCTTTTCTGTTTAATTTATAGATTGTATAAGGGTCTTAAATTGCAGCATTAAACTCTAGCTGCTCCCTCTCTATGGGTTGTCCTTGCTATCATCTATTGTCATTTATTTTTGTTGCTCTCTGTAATTCTGATTTTATAAGAGATGTATATATATAAGATCCATTGACTTATCAGTGACACAGATTCCCTAGAGATACCTATAGATTTTTTAGAGTGTCTTCATAACATCCATGTATTTTTACTGATAAGTCAGATAAATATAGATATCCTTAAATAGATTATTTGTTGCTATTAATAGAGCTAGACTAGTAATCAGTGGTAGTACTATTTGACATCCCTGAGTCTGGTTTGCCACACAGTGACTCGTTCACTATCTTTAGGTGATGGGATCCCTGGATAAACCTTTCTTGGACTGTTTGCTGGTCACATGTCACTCAGATTATTAGCAGTAGAAAAACATAGATTTAGAAAGAAGAGGAATTCAAGGCTGTTCATCTAATGCCTATTATGAGGCACTGTCATTTTTATTTGTATCAATGAGCTAAAACAGAAACATTTTTATGTCTATAATTGGTTGTCATATAATTGGAATACCTTGGATAATAACATTGAACCCTTAAATAAACAGTACCTGTCCAGTGAATTCACTCCGGGCACCCATTGGGCGGAGTACGTCATTAAACACCAATCAAACGATCCCGTTGGGCTGGCATGCCATCATAAGAATGAAATAACCTTAAGTACAGCATTAAACCCCAATTAAACAAATCCTAGTCAACATGACCTTAGCCAAGGCAGCTAAAATATCACTTGTTTTAGAGGGATTTCACAACGAAAATTTGTTGAAAAACCAATGCTCAAGAAAGATTATTTTGTATAGAGTGCTCTTGGTTATACATGGAATGTTGCACTGCTTGATCATTGTTTGAAATATGATGAGGCTTACAAGAAAATGATCAAGTACATGTACAACAACAAAAATGGAACAATGATATTGACCTTTGACTAGGTTTTAGGAATTTCCATGCATAGTCATTGTACATTTACAGTCTAATTAAATAAAATTTTAAAGTGCTTTAATTCTAGAAAGGAAAGCAAGAGGTAGAAGAAACCCTATAAAACCTTTGATTGCTGATAACGGTGTTTAATGTGTCATGTGATAATAACAGATAAGATAGACAGTAACATATTGGCTCCTAATAAATGGGTACAATCATTGTCAACAGTATGTTATTAAGTAAACACCCTAATATAAACAAAAGAGGTAAGAGCTGGACAGAATCTGACCCACCCCCCTGATACACCTCAGTAAATGTACCGTTATGATTCTTATTATGCTTATTTTGAAATAATATTATTTGTCAAACTGGATTTGTCCTTCTGGCTAAGGACAATTTGTTTAGAGTGTAGCAAAGCAGTCTTTACCTGGTACTGGTGGGAGAAACATTGCCCAACATAGGGTTAGGGTTGTCCCTAATGATAAAATCTTTATCAAAGGTGTGAAGCATCCGACAAATGAGGGGACCAGTAGTAGCATAGGTTAACAGCTGGTCCCCATTGGGGTTTCTGGTCTCGGGGGGCAGCCCCATATTGCAATATTGTTAAAATTCATTTTAACAGAAGTCCTTTTAATATTACCATTCCACACTTAATAGTAAAGTCTAAAGCTAAGTTAAAATGTATAAATAGAAAGTCAAGAAACTTTGACAGTGTGTATAGTGCAATGTGTCAGTCTGTTGCCCTCATGCTATATTAAGAACCTCTAGTATTGAACTCCAAAGAAAGAATCCTACCTGAGGACCAATTGTGATTTCAGCCCGAGTCGAGATTGATTCATGATTAAAAAGAATGATGAAAGAATGTATCTAAATATTGATTGTTAGGAGTTTTGTCACCTTTTTACCATTGATGAGTTCCTTAAATAAGAAGATGACGAAAGCAAATTGTGACCCCTATTCAGATTAAACATGTTAATAGCTTGTATATTTCTTTTATTGATTTTTCTGTTGCTATAATTAGAAATTTAACGGGATAGTGGATGTCATTCATGTTGATAATTAGCTTAATACCAGATCTTAAATAGAACAACCTGCTCAACAACATACATGTACTTTAATGAAAGGCTAATGATGCTCATTTTACCTGATTGGGGGAGTTATCAAGATATATATACATACACAGAGCAGATTTCCTATTTTAATGTACCACCTGTCTTAAGAAGATCAAATAATGCCAGTGCTATCAAATTTAGAGTAAGACGTGTTTACAAAAAGCATAATTCCTTTTCTGTTGTGTTGTTACAAAACCTTGTTTATGTTTAAACATAGATAACCTTCCAATAAACAGTGGTTGGCGAATGCACTACCTAATCCTATTTAATGCTTCTTCGATGGACTGTTCATGACATCAAGTCTGTATGTTGACCATCAGTTATATGAGTGAGTCGCACGATCTGTCTCCAGTAATCGCGGGGCTGGTTTTTACGAGGTTTCCTCCCTGTTTTCCATCGTAATTAGGCACGGAACAGAGTGAAGTGGACAATCCGTCATCATATAAAAACCCTTGAGTAGTACGTTTACCCAAAGCAAACAAACAAACCAAACCTGCAGAGTGAAAGAGTTGAATAGATTTGAATAAAGTACGTTATTTAATATACTGAAATTTGAATCTGTGCATGTTAACAGTTTCTGCAGATTTAACCATTTACTTTCCAACACCCACATCACCAACTAGAAAATTATTCATTTATTAATGGGTAAAAATTAATCAATCAACCAATTTTATCACCAACAAAAATATTATTTACTTTTAATCATTTTTGCTGTCTGCTTGTAGTCAGTTGACTGGATATTAAAACCAGCTAATAAGTTGAATAATGAACAAAAAAGTACAGTTTTTGAATGTGCCTACAAAAGCTGAGAAAAAAATGTGTAAAATAACAATGTGTTTATTATAAAGCAAGTGAAACCTCTCCCCACAAGCAAATCAGCTGGTAATGTTCAAGATTATCTCATGCCCATTCCGTGGCTTCTGTTTCGTATCAGAAATTGTTTTTTGACAATTGCAAATATTAAACTTTTGCACATGTTCAGTTACATGTAAGTTATCGATGGCAATAATGTTAATTGATTTTTCAATTTAAATGGAGTATATGAAATATAATATGATCAGTATACACAGATTGTATGCTGAATACATCAATAGGACATTAAAATATGCACAGAAACTAATATTCAATGCTACATGTACGCTGTGTCACCAAACTACACATAATAGTAAGAAAATAAACCTAAAACTAATTTTTACGCATACATGTATATTTCTTCTAGGGTCGGCACGACACACCAATGTAACAAACCTCCATGAATTAAGACTGTAATTTTGAAATAAAACAAACATGAGACCATTATTAAACCTGTAAGAGATTGATCCCTGTGCCTCGTGCAGTATGTTCTCAGTGTAGTCAGCTGTCTTTTAATACTTTACTGGAGGAAGAGGAATTTTCCAACAGAGCAAACTGTGTCTCTGCCCACGAAACTGGGAATGCAACTAAAGTAAAACATGCCATTTTTTATAATGCAAATATACTTCCTTGTTGGTAAATTTTCCTCCTATAATTTTTCTCTTAAACTTTTTTTTTCAGATGTCTTGGATGTGCTTCATGACTTAGACGAGACTTCAAAGAGGAAGGTGGATATTCTACAACACTTTGTTGTAAGTTTTCCAAAAAGTAGAGTAGACTCTGTATTTGTTATATATCTCCTTAATAATGTCAGTTTTAAAAATAAAATGAAACGAAATGTAAGTAAAAGAAGACAGTTTTCCTGTAAATATTGGGACCACAGGGTCAGTTTTACAAGGATTCTTTTACAAGTTTTGTTTTCCAATAAGTGTCAACGTTTTGTCATGAGTAAGATGACTATGACATTGAAGTATAACTTCTAGCAGTTGGGACAGGGAAATAGGCTTTACCACAGGGGGTCTTACATGTTATCTCAAAATAAGAGTGTCCCAACTTCTAGAAGTTATAGGGTATGTGTCAGACAAAGAATGGGTGTTAATATGAGAAGGCATCCAGGTGTTTACCAGAAAGAGGATGCTCAAGACATTATTCAATTGAAATACTGTTGTGTATGAATTTAAACACACACAAAAAATTATAAATTTTCTTGCTACTTTCTTGCATTAGTCGATGAATTTTTTTTTCGGGACTTGCAGTAAACAAGCTCATTCATGGAACCGTAGTTTATCTCACTTACTTTGCCTTTTCTTCTCAGTTTATAACCTTGTATGTGTTCTAGGACACGTTACCTTGTTAAAGTTCTAATCAAAGTAAATGCGTAGTAAGCTCTAGTTTTTCTTAACCCCATCCCACTTCTAGTGGAATTACAGCTCCTATTGTTTTGACCTCATTCTTGTGTTTTATTCTTGACAGTCACATCTATTGTTAGATGTTCTTTTATAATCAAATTTTCTTATGTCCTAATTATAGCTTTGAAAGTTCTTTAAATAGATTTGTTGTCAAATTTGGAGATAAAAGAGTTGAAAAAAGATACCAATGTCTGTCTTTTATCATTGAAGGAGGATTTAAAGCGACTTCTAGTGACCCCAAATGACAAGTGTCGAAACACTGCCCTCACACTTGTCCTGCGGCACATTCGTCACTCACCAAGGTCAGTATGAACTCCATTCACTAAATATAAACAACCCTGAAATTTTTATCCTACATACCAGTCAGCTTTACAAACATTAACATTTGATATTCATCTCAACGACAGAATTTGTTTCTTAACAGACCTGGACTCTTCAGGTTGTTTTTCACAACCCCATTTGTCTCACTTTTGACAGTCTGGGTCACAGCCCAGGCCCTTAAACAAGTAGGTTATTTTGCCATGAATGGAAGTCCTTGAATAGTACATTTATTAAAACACAAATGGTATGTGGATTGTATTGTTGTGTAAGAGGTTGTGTAACATGTGTTATATATGTATTAACATATTACTCATGCTTCCCGATGCACCATGTCATGTGAGATACGCCCTTGTTTTTTAAATTCAGTTTTGCACCTGAAAGATCTCAAAGCTGTTGGGTGTTTTTAGGTGATAATTAGAATAAGAACAGTTATTCAATTCAAAATATTGTCATATAAGTGAAATACCCTTGAGCACAATGTTAAACCCAAATCAAACAAACAAACAAAGGATATCAACTGCAGGATATCAACCCAGTGCGTGGTGCCCTGATTGAGTGAGAAAATATTCTAGATCTGGAGATCCTCCAGCATTGTTGCCACAAGTCAGACTGCAAGGAAGCGCCTCATCAGTACTATGACAATAGCCTAGTAAGAATCACCCTATGGCTAAGGTCAGTGGGCCCGTGGTCTAGCAGTTGTGAATGTGCTTAATAATCCTACTTGAATTTACCATTCACAGGATCGAGTCTGTTTGTTGACCATCAGGTATATGAGTGAGACACACAATGTGGCTCCAGCAATTGCGGGGGTGCTTTTTACTAGGTTTCCTCCTGGTTTTCCACCGTTATTAGGCAAGGAGCAGTGTGAAGTGTATAATCCATCGTTATATAAGTGAAATACCCTTGAGCAAACAAACAAACAAGGTAAGGGCAGTTTGTTTGAAGAGTAGCAATTCTATATTTACTTAGCAATGGAGAAGAATTAACTTTCCAACATTATGGAAACGCTTCACATATTCATTATGCTAGTGTCAATTATTGTTGGAATACGCCATCGTCATATAAGTGAAATACCCTTAAGCATGGTGTAAAACACCAATTAATCAATCAATCAATCCTAGTAAGAATCTTCATCACGGTAATCAGAATATGACATTCTTAATGGACATAGACAGACTTTATAAAAGCACCTGCTTATACAGGGTTTATTTGAACAAAATTCAGGCCATGTTGGGGTGATGCTTATAATCTTCAGGTGACAAAGGTAGATTGTTGAAACCCCCTCATGTTGCTATATTTATTGGCCTAGGACATTGATGATATGATAGAATGTTTTCTTTAACACAATGGCTATACCTTGATGATAATAAGTTAAATATCTCATCCACGAGATGTCAACGTGATACCAACTCAGTACAGTAAAGTTACAGATTTTTATCATCTCTCCAGCCTTCTCAGGGTGGACTGCCAATCAAATCGTTGCCTTTTATTGCACTCATACAGGAAACACAGGATTGATAAACTATCAGACTGAAACACTGGAGGACCTCCTGACCTTTGTGACCTCTTGTTTAAAGTGCAATTTTAATATTATAATAAGTATACTAACAATATCTTGTATTTGTGATCTTTTGCTTGATCTGGTAACAGAAGCAAAAGTATACATGTAGTTTTTTTAGGACTGTTTAGGACTATATTGTTGAGATAATTAGAATTTAGTTCATTTTATGAACACCGAACAGAGCTTTATCATAGACACAATTTGGCACGGTTTCAAATTAGTCTTTGGCATAAAATTGTCATAATTTCATGTATTTTTATTGGTTCCAAAATGAAAAAGTTAAAGCAAGCATATGCATCTGGATTAATGGGTTTATTTTGGCTGGCCGTGGAGGATTTTGGTGGATTTAACTGTTTATTAAGGAACTGGTTTATTTGGAGTTTGGGACTAGACTAAGGAAGTATAATCTGGATCAAAGTGGAAACCAACTAATCACGTATTAGTATATCTCTCTGTTAGGTGACCCAGAAATGTGCTTATGTTTTGTTAAAAAAAATTCTTTAGTCTCCAAGATTCTTACATTTACGCAGTTCAAATTCCACTTCTGTGATTGCCAAATGAGGTGAGTGAAGATCTAAGGATGGCCTGTGGTGATGTTTTTGTATAATTAGCCCTTGGGTTTTTTTACCCCTCAGATCCCTTAGAAGGGGGGATTTGCAATGTCCTGCCTGTCTGTCAGAACATTTTTCTGTAAAACACCACTAATTCTGTTTAAAAAGCTTATGTGCCATACAGATTGAGTTGGGTAGATCTGCCTTATACAGGTTTAGTTAACCTATGGACCATGGTCATTAAACAAGTAGGTTATTTCATCATGAATGGAAGTCCTTGAATAGTACCTTTATTAAAATACCCTAACACAAATGGTATGTGGATTGTATTGTTGTGTAAGAGGTTGTGTAACTTGTGTTATATTATTATATTAACATATTACTCATGCTTCCCGATGCACCAGTCAAATAAGTTTGTACAAGTATGTGATGTGAGATACACCCTTGTTTTATAAATTAAATTTTGCACCTGGAATTGTTATTTATGTTGTATTCACATTTTATGGTCATTCTTACACCTATGGTCATATGACCTATGGTCATATGACCTATGGTCATATGCCTAAAACTACCTGGTTTGGTTTACATACAATTTCTATAAAACTACATGTACTGAAGTGCTATTCATTGAGCTTTGTGCTCCATTAAAATCTGGTTAGATTCCCCCTGGGCAACTCCAATATAACTACACAGAAATGTTCAAAACCAGAGCATGATAGTTTACCGTTGAAATAAATCTCATTAAGAAGTGGTAGCCAGATTCCAAAATAATTTACAGATGATCCCTTCAAATTTCTTTGAATCTTTTATTTCATTAAAACAAAAAATATGACCATCATGAATTGATTGAATTGCCGATATGACAATGCTGTGGAAACATTAAAAACCTTCTGTTGACACAATTTCAAACTGATTTCAGAGAAATGGTCATTATACGCCCTTTTGCCAGGTGTAGAATACCTAACTGTTAAAAACAGATTTTTTGACATAGTTTTTATGGGCAGTTCTTTTGAAATCATCCGGTCCAAAACTGAGAGTTTGCTTAAGATAAAAAGTGGTACTTAGTGATAATCCACATAATTGCTTAGTATAAACAATTGCCAATTGGGTAGATTTCCTGATGCTCTGAAGCCTATGATATCCAATTATAGTACATTTTACTATGCAACTCGGCAATAAAGGAAAAATAATAATAATGCAAAACAAGACAGTTTGTTGGACACAGCTCCTGATTAGTTTTTAGAAACCTTTACCATAGAAAAACCGCTGACCTACAGTGACATCATTTTGATTTACAAAATTCTATAGCACTTTATTGAGAAGTGTCCATCAGGTTTGTCACTTAATACGGAAAGAAGATAGATACTGTATGTTTGCCATCTGTTCCAGGTCTGCCCCTGCCATCCTGCCCGCATACCTTCATTGTCTGGACAGCCAAAGTCCTGATATCATTAACTCTGCATTACAAAATCTTTCAGATTTTGCTGTTCTTTGCCAAGGTAAGTATTTTAATAATCTGTCAAGGCTAGTGACTCTCACAGCTCGACTAAGGCCAGTGTCCCTTATAGCTTGATTAGGGTCAATGTCTCTTTAATATAACTCAGTAAACATTAGTTTCTCTTATAGCTTGGCTTACAACAGTGCCTCATAAACATAAACACAAACTTTAAGGTGAAAAATTTCTCTCCAAATCCAACATGAGATCTAGCATAATCCTGTAACATCAGAGTTCAGTGTGGAATTCACAAAGGGTAGCTGTTTCAGTTGTCATACAAATAGCCACACTACATGATTAGTTGTGTGTCTTGTGATTGTCCTGTCTTGTCAGTTTGTGGACTTTTAAGCTAGCTGTCATACAATGGACACAAATTGAGTATGTCCGAAAACCCTAATCCACGGGACAAATAAATAAATGACTTTGTGCTTGTATATTCCAGGTCACGCCTGCAGTTTATTACAGAGGGCTTTCACAGTGGGCATTAACACCACTGTAGAAACACATACCTATATATCTGAGGCTTTACAACTTCTGAATATGAACAACCCTTGATATTGACCAAGACTGGTCCAAGAGTTTCATCATTGTTAACAGGAACTACACTGACCATTTGTGATACACAGATGAAACATTGTGTAGTATAAATAACTTCATCATTGTTCAAATGATATCACATTGATAATGCTTGATAATTCATATTCAAATCCTTCAGGAAAAGAAAGAGTTTTATCATGAACATTTCTGTACAGAGAAATGTAGCCAAAGAGCTTTTTTGTTGAACAAATCATCAGTTAGCCAAAGTGGATGGCCGGATCAGAAGAACTATGTGAGCAGGGAGATTGTCTTCTCCTAGATTACCATCAACTTCATCTGGAGATAGTCTTCTCCTTGACTACCATCAACTTCATCTGGAGATAGTGTTCTCCTTGACTACCATCAACTTCATCTGGAGATAGTGTTCTTCTTGAGTACCATCAACTTCATCTGGAGATAGTGTTCTCCTTGACTACCATCAACTTCATCTGGAGATAGTGTTCTCTTTGACTACCATCAACTTCGTCTGGAGATAGTGTTCTCCTTGAGTACCATCAACTTCGTCTGGAGATAGTGTTCTTCTGGAGTACCATCAACTTCATCTGGAGATAGTCTTCTCCTTGAGTACCATCAACTTCATCTGGAGATAGTGTTCTCTTTGACTACCATCAACTTAGTCTGGAGATTGTGTTCTCCTTGACTACCATCAACTTCATCTAGAGATAGTGTTTTCCTTGTCTACCATCAACTTCATCTAGAGATAGTGTTCTCCTTGACTACCATCAACTTTATCTGGAGATAGCGTTCTCCTTGACTACCATCAACTTTATCTGGAGATAGTGTTCTCCTTGACTACCATCAACTTAGTCTGGAGATAGTGTTCTCCCGGACTTTTGTC
Source organism: Mopalia kennerleyi (assembly GCA_034783855.1). Taxonomy (NCBI): domain Eukaryota; kingdom Metazoa; phylum Mollusca; class Polyplacophora; order Chitonida; family Mopaliidae; genus Mopalia; species Mopalia kennerleyi. The sequence continues at coordinate 11,226 of JAVFBX010193659.1, forward strand.
TACATCCTCTTCAAGTAACGTGGTCTTGACAGTTATCCAATTGTTGGCTTTTTGTGATGCTCCAGGAAGCATAATCAATCCTGAAAAATATTTCTGGCAACAGTTGTTGAAAGAACGCAAAATGTATGACCCATATGTAAACATGTGATTGATCTGTGTTTCTTACATTTTGTGTGCGACATCTACATGTACATTCCTGAAAAAAAAAAGAAAATGCTTGAGACTGGAACTTGAAGATGTGTCAGATATTTTGACAAGAAGGACAATAAGAAATTGAGAAAAAAAAGACAATTGAGTTAGATAAGACTCACAGTGAATTTCACAAAACAATTTGATGAGTTGATGTCATTAAATTTGTACCTATAACTAAACAGCAATTGTGTTATGCCTTCCTTACATATGTGTAAACTCACTCATTCATTGGTAATGTGGTGCTCATTCTATTGTTCATTTGCTGGTGGTTGGAAGGAGCTTCATGTTGCCCTGGTGCTCTCAGAGCTAGAGAGGAACAGGAAGCCGATCTGTTTGTGGTGTCCATGTTGTGTCCTGTTATTGTCCTGTATTTGTTTTGTCTTGTCTTTGTTTGTTGCCAGTGGTGTCGAGGGTGGTTTCTTTCACCTATTGGGCTGGCACATCGTCATATAAGTGAAATACCCTAGAGAACGACGTTAAACCCCAATCTAACAAACAAACAAAACTATTCTTCATTTATTCATCCATCCTGAAGAATTGTTATGATCATAATGAAAATGATTTATCAAGATTTAACACATGCATAATATGCAAATTTATTTAATAATGCTTCGTTTCATGTACACCTGTCAGATAACTGATCTTCTTTCGAGAGTCCCTCTATCCACCTCAGGTATATGAGCAAGCCCTGGCCAGCGCCCAGGTGAGTTCGACCAGGTTTCCTCTCGATTTACCACCATATTTAAGTAAGGCAGAAAGACAGTAAACAATCCATCTCTTTATAAATGAAACTTGGTTCAGTACAACATTTAACCCCCATCAAAGAAACCAATTAAACTGAGGAGACCCCTCAACTCCATCCCCTCCCTCAAGAAGCTAAAATTATTCTTAACATACATAAGTTAATACTGAAAATATACACAGATTCTGTTATTCTATATAAGACCAAAACATCATTTTCAGAAATGTTTCCTTCGAGTAAAGTCATTACTCTCGAGCTATGGTTGTATAGTTGGGTGTTTTCTAAAGGGTGGATTCCACATAATCAGCTGCCCCACCAGTGCAACGAATGCCCTAACATAATTGAAAGGGCAGAGCTAATGGGCAAAAGCAAGCTTGCTCAATCTGAAGCTTTAATTCATCGCCTAGCTGAATTCGGCATTTTTGTTCAAAACATCGATGACATTTGTTTCGAAGCAGTCGACTTGACCTTAAGTAATTCACATCGACTGATAGCCATGGTATAAGTCGAACAGTACATTTTCACTGCTTTCTGTGAAAACTATTGATTTGTAGGTCAACCCTACCTCTATAGCTGGACAGCTAGAATAACCATCAAAACCCCCTTCATACTATTCCGACATGACCTTTTCTCGTTTTGAACATAGGGACTGTGATAGGATTTATCGATTAGAAACCTAGTGGATGAAGAGATCACACTTGATTTCGTCAATGTATGGCTATAGAATAGAATATAGTATAATTTATTTAACGTCGGTTTTACAAGGACAAGCTCAATTAGGAATTATTCTCTCTCAAAAATTCTAAAGATAAGAATTTTTACAGAACAAAATAATATCAAAAGTAACACAAAAATAATCTTTTGAATATTATTTATAAGCCTGCACGAGCACAAATTAAAACTAGAGCCTAAAGGCTTTGATATGTGGCTTTTGTAATGTGCCAGACCATTGACCGCATGTAATATGTTTAGTTAACTGATCACACAACAATGCTATTTGGTAAGAGTAAAGGGTGAAG
>JAVFBX010193670.1:0-13175 GCA_034783855.1 Mopalia kennerleyi
CCAGAAGCATTGAGAAACATAATCATCCATGGCCATTGTACACAAGAAACGATATTTTAAAAAAATTCAACACTTTCACCTATGCGTTTCTTTTTTGACAGAGTATATGTAAAAAATAATTTAACTTAGGTAAAATAAACTTTTAATTTACAAATGTACAAAAGAGCTCCACTTATCATGATAAAAAATACCGAAAAACGATTTCTCCTCACAGTAAGGGACCGTATCCAACCTTCGTTTGTGATCCTATCGTATTGTGTTGTCTTTCAAGGCGAATGCAAATATGCCCCTCTGCAGCCTGATAACAACAACAACAAAGCCAATTACAGACTGCTAAAAGTCGAACAGCGGCTCATATCCGCATGTTTTACGGTCTACCAAAGGCTGAACACACAAAACCGTATTTTGTATTCTGAAAAATGCCAATATCGGTGACATGTTTAAAGTGAATATTACTTCAGGTGACGGGTTTATTGTTATTCAGTATTTGTATACATAAGATTATTTTCCCGATAAATCTGACGTAGTAGGCCTAATGCTCACTACAGAATCGGTCGCAATTGTAGGCCTATAAAAGAAATGTAGTTTCCCTGATTTATGCTGCGCCAGAAAATAGCAAATGCTTTGCGAAACTTTGTGAGTGAATCCTTTTTTTGGTCAGATTGTATAGTTTTGGAGCAGGTTTATTGTGGCCAAATAGAGGCTGTGATGGAGAAGTCTGTAATTGATGTATTGGATTATTTTATTTCACATATCTACAAAATAGTTCCACCCACTTTTTTATTTTGCATAAGCGAAAAAGGTTTCTACATACGTAAAATGAATGTAAAAAAAAATAAACGTGAAATTCTTTTCAACATATGTAAAATAAATATTTATTTCACATATGTGAAAATCGTTTTTAGATATGTGGATTTTTTTCACATATGTAAAATAAAGCTTCTTACTTTACATATGTGGAAAAAATTCACATATGTAAAAAAAGAATACCTCATATGTAAAAAGGACTTTAACATATGTATAATAGACAATCAGACAATCAACGTGGGGTGCATTTCATAAAAACTGTTATCTCAAAATGTTCTGTCACATTACCAATTAATTGTGACGCCAGTTTTATTTATATGTTTAATGGTTTATGGATTCTGAATATGGTCGATTTGGTTTGTTAGTGTGGAAAACTTGTTGTTTGGTAACGATGTGCGTGTTGTACTTTAAGTGAATCACAGATTTATCTGATAGACTTGGGGTGGTGTTCACCAGCACCCTATAGCACACTTACTAACCGACTGAATGAATAGATTCCATTTTATTAATTATGTAAGAATTAGTTATCAGACGAAGAGATAAAATATTGTTAATTTAAAAAGGAAAGGAAACTAAAAATATAAGTTTGAGTACTTGGAACTGACCAATCGCCTTTTAAAATTCTGTTTGTTTTTGTGGAGAGTTGAACGTTCATGCTGTGGCAACATATAGCATATCAAAGTTACTGATTACAGACCGATCACTCCTTAAAGTATCTTACCTTTTAAGGGGTTTTTTTAGCACTTTTTGGGTGGCCATTTATCAATTCCGTTATCCGGTGGTTTGAGGGCGCTTCGTGTGTCCCGGCCTCTTTAAGAGCTAAGAAGCCACACGAAGACCGTGTTTCTTTTTACGTCAAGCACTATTCAAGTCAAGATATACCGAAACAGATATACTCCGGTAGATTTTAAATGTATATAAACAAATGAAAACACTGATTCTGTTATACCGTGGAACTTTGTAATCAACCAAACTATTCGCTATTGCGCTTAAGCATGTTTAACGGAAAGAGCGAAAATACTTTGTCGTGTTTTTTTCCCAAGCGTAACCTGCGATAGATCGAGGGATGCTTCCAAGTTCTTTAAAACTGATGTACTTACATAATTTTCAGACTCCCCGCCTCAGATGTCCACAACAGGAACGGAAACTACTAAGTTTTGAGTCCTTTTTATTTAATTGAAATTACAGTGCCATCGAAAAGGTTTTCGGAACTGTTCCTTAAAATCATACGCGGCATTAACAACTGTTTGAACATTGGTCAGTGACCTGATACGAATGCTGATCAGTTCTGTTGATGTTGTAATAATATTTCCCGAAAAAGTAGGCTGGAAAGAATCGTTGTGCTTTTAACGTGAAATGATAAAAAATTTAAATTTGATGAATTTTAAATGAAAGTGATTCAATCCGAAGGTGACAGGCGGAAGTTAAAAAAAAACATGCATATATTTGCATTTAATCTGACCGTATCACTCAGTCAAGTCAAACTTTTCCTTTCAGTAGAAAAAAGTCCCTTGAGAATGAGGTCACTTTCATAATTACACACCGCGCCTTTTTAAATTACATGAGCGGTACCTGCATCTAAGTCCAAGTCTACATGAAAGAGAGATTGATTGCAGTCTTATCGGTATTTAAAATGGGTGATCGGGCTTAAATAAAAAGTGACACCGCAACCTAGTTGAATAATTTACATTCATCTATAATTGAATGCTTTTTGCCACAAAAAACTTTCCTTAAATCTCTTATATGATCATCTGAGTTGCTGGGTTGAGCGGTGAAACGGCTCCTATTACGGGTATTTTAGTTAATCACATAGTTCACTGTTGGTTGCTATGGGCAGTGCGTTTACTACAGCAACAAGATTTTAACCTCTCTGAAAACTAGAATTTTTCTGTTTCTTGATGAGAATTTTGCGTTAAACTCTTATGTAACTGAGACGATATAATATTATGACGACAAGGGTGAACTAAGAGCCACAGAGTCAGTTGAGTATCGATGTTATGTCGTCTCCTTAACTCAGAGCTCAACGCCAAATTCTCAGCAAGAAACAAATATTTTCTAGTTTTCAAAAAAGTGAAAAAGATTGTTGCTGTGGTAAATTCTCGGTCCATAGCAACCGACAGTGTTGAGCTGAAACACAGCTTTGAGCAGGGCGTCGTATATAAGAATGACACATCTTGTAACATTAAATAACTGTATTATATCTCATGTCAACATACAGCAAACTCGCAAATGTAAAACTTGTAATTAATGCAAGCGACTGAATCATTTCAGCCTCCAAAACTGGGACCATCATCACAACAAAAATAACAACTGTAACAACACAAGAAACGCCAACAACAAAGGGAATAACATCGGGCGAGGGAGAGCTCACTTAATCATACTACATTCAATTTTTTGTTTCAATTTGTAAGAATATCCTACAAGTGTATTATAATATTTGCCAAATCTGTCCTGATAAAACAGTACGACGTGTTAGGTGAGAAAGTGAAATCATGGCGAATATTAGACAATTTTACCAGTTATTTGAGTGCCATATTTTTTATTTGATCGGTAGGTGGCTTGGAATGTTTTCAATGTGAAAAAGAAGCGATTTCACCAAAAGACTGTACAGACGTGCACACTTGCGAATCAGGGGAGGTGACTATCGATAGAACAAATATTGAATATTCTGAATAGAGTTATTTCCCTTGGTCAATAAACCAGCGCCTTGATGTGGTTCACTACACTGTTATGAAATGTTTGCCTTTTAATACTTTTTGCCTACTTGTAAGCTATAAGTCGTAGTACACCAGTTAAGGATTGGTTATGTTTTGTGTTTGGTCGCGATTTACTTCTGTGGTATATTGTTTCCACGACCATATTGTTGTTTACAGATGAATAAGTTATGTGTAGCCTTCCTAACCACTGTAACTCTCGAATTACAATTTATACACATCACACGTTTGTGTTACATATTCGATTTAAAGTTGCACTACGATTCTATTTTAACCAATCAAATTGTCCAGAAAAAGTTTCTTTTTTTTTAGGTCTGTTTCATGGGAAGGCAGGAAAGCCACGTGCAGTACAACTTCCGGTGCATGTCTTCGGAGGTACACAACGAAGCGCTAACTTGAATATAAAACATAAACCGATTTAAAGTCATTGGCAAAACAATGGAAAACCAAATAAAACAGATTTTAACTGATAAAAATAATTATAATCGTAAAAAGGTACATATATATGTATATATTTATAAACATAAAAAAAACCCACACACACACTAGAAATATGATCCCCAAAATTTCAAATTTATTGATTTTCGATAGGCTTATCTAATTGTCATTTCGAGGGATTTACAAAAAAATGTATAACATAAATAAATTAACACAAGTTATGCTTAACAATTTTGTTGAAGATTTGCCAAGGACTTAAGCATCTGACGGACGCTCATGAGCACCCACTAGTAGGCCTGATCCGGTACAGTGAGGTCGGGTGCTGTTCAACTTCAAGATGCTTTGGCCTTTCTGTGTTGCCTTCGCGTGCGTATTTTTCGTATTTTCCTGGGTGAAACTGCCATGTGACACTTTGAACGCTAAATATGGTTACAGAAGGTTGCGATCCATCGAGCATGGTGCGAATAGTCTGGTGAAACTGTATGCACCATCAAACACAAACAAGCAAACAAACAAACAAGCGATCCATCGAGTATTTGTCTTGTGGCTGCCTCGTTTACACGTCTCATTCAATCAGTCGGTTAGGTAATTAACAACATCCAACGATAGTCAACCTAAAATGTGTTCCAGTATGACAGTCTTCATAATTGATACTCATAAAATTTACGTATGCGTTTTATGTTTTGTAGCTTCCACAACCAAAGCTTTAACGGCTCCGCCGACAACAACAACAAACCCGCCGTCTACCACTCTGAGAACACCAGTACCCACCACCCAAACCACAACAAAAGCAGCAACCACAAAACCCACGACACCACAGCCAACGACTTCAGCAACAACCACTACACCTACGACATCACAGCCAACAACTAAAGCAGCAACTACCAAACCTGCGACACCACGACCAACGACTCAAGCAACAACCACTAAACCGGCAACACCCCAGCCAATGACTCAAGCAACAACCACTAAACCGGCGACACCCCAGCCGACAACCAGCAAACCGACAACAGTAAAACATACGCCGACAACACTTAAATTGACGCCGACAACAAAAGCAACACAACCTACACTGAAACAAGCTGCAACCGCTAAGAAAAGTAAGCAGTTTGCTTTATTAATTAGTTTATTAAACTGTCTTGACTTTTTCATCGTTTAACCCCAGAAAATGATCTACAAGTACTAATCCTTTATGTCAGCACACAACTGCCTAATTCAACTGCCCAAGAGAATTATACTATCTTAAAATACTATTTATAGTTTAACAGAAGAGATCTGAACCTATATAGGTATATCTGGAAAAGAAAAAAAATAATTATAAATACATGACCTAACAAACAAATATAATTAATACACAAATATGTTTGTTTCAGTTCAAACAACTCCACTATCTACACAGGAACCTACCTCCACAGTGGTGTTTGCAGGTAAATTAATTCAACCTTTGGTTTTATTTTAAAATTTTGATTTTTGTATTAAACAGAAACAGTGTCATAATATGTATACTTGAAAAATGGTTGTCAGTTATCTGGGACATGGAATGGTTTTTCTATAGGATACAAGTAATTCGGGAGATGGGGTGGTTTACTAGTAAGGGTTGACCGCAAAATATATGTGACATTGGGCTGTTTACTTGGAAAGGCTGATCGTCAGTTATCTGGGACATGGGGTGATTTACTAGGGTTGGTCACCAGTTATCTGGGGCATGGGGTGGTATACTAGGGCTGGCCACCAGTTATCTGGGGCATTCGGTGATTTACTAGGGTTGACCACCAGTAACCTGGGACATGAGGCGGTTTACTTGGGTTGGCCATCAGTTATCTGGGACATGGGGTGATTTATTTGGGTTGACCACCAGCTATCTGGGACATAGGGTGGTAGACTAGGGTTGACCACCACTTACCCGGGACATGAGGTTGTTTTCTATGGTCGGAACGCCAATTTATTGGACATTCGGTGGTTTATGAGGGACACGGGATGGTTTTACCAAGATAGATTGACCGCAAGCTATTTGAAACATGGGGTGATATATTCAGAAAGGTTGATTGCAAGTCATTTGGGACATCGGCTCGTTTGCCAGGAAAGGTTGGCCGTCACTTTATCTGAAATTAAGTGGTTAACCCCCCCCCCTCCCCCCGCCCCCACTACAATAACAACTCAGAAAAAGTCAATGGATTCCTTTTTGACTCACCGTCTTGGTTTATTGATCACACCAAAATACTCCCCTTCTGATAATGGTTTCTCCGATAAAATGAAACGTTGAGTCAAAATGAATTCATTATCTTCTTTCGGAATCGTAGGAAATTGGTAATAACACATAATTTAGGACAACCTCGTCGGAAGACCCATAAAGGCGCATTGAGGAGTTTTTAATCTCCTTTTAATTTCCAAAATGTAAAATATAAATATCTACTGGTTAATTTTGTAACCCTTTCTTTGACAAAGCCGGAAATCGTTTTACTAAACTTGTTTCTTTAATGGACCGTATAGCGTCATGGGTTTGCGTAATTCGTGGGTATATTGTATTACAGGTCCCCCTACCTGTTACGAGTGTCCGTTGTTTGACGAGAAGGCTGAAAACTGTACCGCTATTGTGGGCTGTCTCAATGACGACGACGTGAGTATTGTTTAGTAATAATGTAAGGGACGCTAGGCCATACGACAGCGTTTGGACCAATCGTATTCTCGCGAGAGTTTCTATAGTGGACGAGACTCAGAACACTCTTATACGCCATGTCAGCCATCAGACATTAATTTCCGCCAATATTTGGGGCGACGTTTGCCACGGATCAGTAAATAATAGAAGTACGAAACAAGATGGCCGCGGTATCTTAGAGTCAATGTCTCGACGTAGGATGTGGAATCGATTATATTTTAGAACGGTATTGGACTGGCCAGTTACGCTTCTGTTCATATAACTTCGTGTGGTCGACTGACCAGTTCATTAACAGCCAAAGGTTCCTGAAGTATTTCTTAATTTGTATCGAATTTCCAAACTTCCATTAAGATGAGCAAATTCCTCTCTTAATGCAAATGACATTTCAAAGTTTATAATGGAGAGTAGGCTACTTTCAAGGGAAGTATAACACAAAAAAGTTTCTGGCCAATATAAAGCCACCGACTAGATCGCAGTATATGCCCCACGATAAACACATGCTAAGAATAGCTAGAAATTTAAATGAATTATAATATAAACCATTGTACACTCATAGCACGACTATTTTGAATAGTTTTGAATTTTTTAATGTCTGTAAGACAAGAGAAAAGTAGTTTGAAAAGCATATTTTCATTGGAGTATGTACATGTTATGCAAAGGTACCAACTTCCAAAGCCCAACAGAAAGGCAACAATGCCGAACAAACATGCTGTATGTAAAAATAGTTCCACATTATTTACCGAAATTGTTGGTTGGCGAATTCGTTACCCTTACGACACGCTATCACAACTCCAAATACTGTTTACTCTTTCAGAGATGTTTTGTTGGACGGGACCAAACCGGGAAAAGCCAATCCCTCTGTCTTTCTCGATCAGTAAGTAATAAGCCATGTATGTGTATTGGTGTGTAAGCTAATAGAAGCGTATTACCTGGGAATAGTACAGGCTTGATGTATTTTCTTCCACTCATCCATGCTAAACGCATTTTCGATTTTTGTCCTGGTAATATCACCGAATAAGGGTGATTTGAAACTGTTGCTCGGTACACATGATTAAACCTATATAGATTTTAATGCCGGAGAACGGACGTTTAGGTTCAGGATTCTGTTTAAAAGACAGATTTTCTCAAAATATTACAGAACAAAAGTTTTTTGTAAACATATTACAGAAAAGACTTATTTGGTTTATATTCTACAACACAGGAATATTTTCTTTTAATGATACGACCAAACGTCATTATTTTGAAAATTAAATAAAGCAGAAATATTTTGGAAAATAAAAATACTAATGAACAGATGAATTGTTTAAAAGCACGAAACAGTCTGCTTTCTAGATCTGCTATCACGTATGTTTCTCCGCGAGATGTTACAATATAGATTTATTAGCTGGGAATGCCACAAAATAAAATAAAAACGACCTGACGCATGTCCTGTATTTCCCGTGTTCAGCTTTCCGTTATTTACATACAGCTGTCAGTGTCTGTACACTAAGGTTTCTTTTGTATATTGAGGGGTTGCTACTCAGTTTCCTGGTATATTCTTTGTTCGATATAGTTAATTATCTGGTTAGATAGCGGTATATACAGGTGTCTATCGTATTCGGTGGTCGGTACACTCCGGTTTATAGTATTTTGAAGGTTCGGTGTAGATACTTTACCGGTAAACCCAGAGATCAGTATACTAATTTTCCGGTATTTATTCATTGATTGATTTATTGATTGATTGATTTATTTAGCTTTGATATTACAATCAGGAAGGGCACTCCGTGTAACACCTGTATGAACTGCTCACTATACTCATGGTCCTTGTATATACAGCGATCAGTATACTCAGGTAGCTGGTACACTCAATGTTCGGTATAGCTGAGTTTCAAGTATACTATTCCAAGGCTCTGGACATTTGGGGTATCAACATTCTCTTTTGTGTTATTAGTAGGAGTTAGTGTATTAGAATTTGAATACATTTTATTATTTTTTTAATTTCAGAAACGTTTATTTTGTTTGTTTTTAGGAATGCGATGTGATGGTTAACGATATGTTTTCTCATCGTCAATATTACCACGAGGGGGTACGCTACCGACAAGGGCGTTGCTGCGACCTTGACCTATGTAACGAAAAACTATAGATAACAAATGCGGACCACACGGCACTGATCACGTTACAACAATAGCGAATGAGTCGCTTACCTGATGACTCTTAATTTTAGGACATGCTCTGACCAGTATCTACCTCTTACCTTACAAATATGTTTTTAAATTATTTTTGGTTCAATATTATGTGCTTCGGAAACGTATGAATTTGTTTTCTAAGCTCTGGAGCTCATGGAAAAACTACCTCAAATTGCTTGTTAATTTAACTTAAATATGCGGATGTACTATCTGAATAATTTAACTCGAACTATTTTTTATTATTCAAGATAAAATATCACTTAATATTTGTAATGTTGTATACATCTCGGAAAGTTGTTTTCAACGTCTACCTCAAAATGTTTTAAAATGCACTGTGGATTACCTCAAAAAGTAAAGTAATTGACTATCAGAATTTTAAGAATGGTCTGTGTATTGTGAATTAATGTTACAATATCCATAAATTTTGCAAACTATGGTCAGTAAATGCATTTATTTTTAAAAATTAATTTCTACCTCACACTTTCTCAAATATTTGCTTATCAATACATTTGACAACAGATCGGACTATACCTTATGCAAATTGTACGCAGTTTCCTAATGTTAATCGTAAACAGGACTATGTACAATAATAGTACATAGCTCAATCTCTTAATAGATGTATCAGAATGTATTTACACTTTCTATAATTCCAAATTTTACTTTCCAGCCTGGAATTATTTATTAATAAATTCTATTCACCGTTTGATACTTGTCGTTTTCGTACTGTCATTTAAACAACCACCTTTTGTTTTTTGCTAATTTTCTGACTCTGCTCTGTAACTCGTAATTCGGATATTTCAGTTATATGATGATTGCATTTCCAGTGACCAGCTTCTATGTGGCTGGATGGTTTGATTGATTGATTGTGTATTCACCAAGCAAATTAATCAATAGTTCAGCAAAGGCGGGAATAAAGCTCGGAGAAAAGCTTGTTCTATCCCTGAAGAATATTTAGTAGAGAGCTTACAGCGGCTTATTCATGCATTTTTATAAATAGGGATTTGATTGATAACAACCAATACATAACATTAAAAAGTGTGAAAATGTGCATTGGGTACATATCTTTGTATGAACAAAAAACGTGACAGTGAATTTGCAGATAATGCACAACACCAGCGTGAGTCAATACACGTTAAAGTTATCAAAAATGTTTGATTTCGTTTTTAATAAGGACGTTGAAGTAATTCCCAGAAGTGTGTGAGGTAGTTTGTTCCGCTCCCTTGGATTGGCTATTTTAAGGGAATGATAGGAGTGGTTACTATTATACATAGAATGGTGTTTGGAAGTTTTAACATTGTAAACATTATACCCATTAATATTTCTTTAATTTTTATTTTATATTTGATTTGATACTTTATTCACCAAAATTAATATCAAAAACAACTATTTATAAACAATTGTTTGGCGGGAATTAAGTCCCGAGAGGACTTGTTTTATCTCAGGATGATTTCTTGTTGTTCAAAGTAAAGTCATTATACAATTTTTATAATTGTACTTTTTCAATTTTTTTTCAAACATATATACATACAAAACAAGTCAGCAAATATACAGGGCGAAAAGAGAACTTTTCAGGGATGTTTTAAACATTGATTGTGATGCGATTTCTTTCATTGTGGATGCCTGTTTGTTCCACTCTCGGGCAACACTGGTTCTTATGTGCAGTCGGACAGGTTTGTCAAACAAAGAGGAATTTTGAGGTTGAGAAGACTATTTCTATTTGAGAAGACAAATATTTCTTTGTTTTATCATGTAGTTGTCGAAACTGAAAGGGATTTGATTAAGGTTGATGGCGTAAAACCTTAATCAAAACTCAAATTGTATTAAACAATGATCAGTATTTGTTTAAGAGCCCTTTTTTTGTTTTGCGCTACACTCTTAGAAAAAATATGGCTCTAATGAACCTTTAAGGTTCTTCAATCATGGCTCTGTTTCAAGTATTTCTCCCTTAATTCTTATATCAAGGAACCATATTTGGCGTTATTCCTCCATATAGAACCATCCTGTTCTGAAGAACCATCAATGAACCAATATGAGTGTAGTATAGATGGACACGTCTATATACGAGTTCCCGAAGTAACCTCGCCCAATTACAGGGGAAGCCGACACTAGATACCATTGATGCATCATTATTGTTCGAACCAAGCGAACTACGTAACCTTAAACGGTTGTACAATTTTGCTATATTTATTGTTGGCCCTAGGCATTATATTGTACTATGAGGGAATTATCGTTGGGGGCGACGTTAAACTATAAGCACTTATACATGTGTAGCCTCTAATTTTTAATGTGCAAACATTTGAATGATTACAGGAAAAACAAGACATTTCTAGGTTAATATAGAAAGGCTTTTAGCATCCACTTTTCTTTATTCGTAAAAAGATTCTCCACTTTTCAAATCTCGGCTTTCCCTGGATGCTTTTGTGTGTTGGGTTTAAAAATGTGAACGTAATATCCGAGCCGTGTTAAAAACAGTCTCCAATAAACTGCCCAGTCAATTGAAAGAGCAAGATGGTTCGAAAAGCTTTCGTTTCAGTCCTTAAGCCATTGCTGAGCAGTGACAACAAAGGAAATAGCATTTCATTAAGGCAAGTGATTGAAGAGCGCCACTTGTCTTTTTATCAAAACTAACACATGTAATTTGAGACGGTTTTCTACATTTCTGGAGAGGGAGTTTTGCGGGCAAATCACCGCCAAATCTCTCGACAAGTTGACCGCAAGTGGTCCCTATTTGAGAAAATGTCTTGGGGAATTCTGAGAGCGGATTAGAGCGTGCTAAACTGGTGACGTGAAGTATCACAGAAGTGCTTCTCTCATTGATGAAACTCGACCGCTCCGTTCTTTAAGATTTGGAAATCTTCGCTCGCCTTTTGAAGCAGTGGATGTGCGCACGGTTACCTTCAGCGCTAATTTACAGTCAACTTTTATTCTTCTGTTCATTTCTGAAGTTAAGTCCCTGACTTGAGCGACATTTCTAAGAAGTCTCGCAACTCCTCGTGGCTCCATCGGGATAAGGCGATAACTTGAAGTGTCATCGATAGTACTAAATACCCTCTTCAATATAAATAGATTTGCTGCTAAAACGTCAAAGTGCAGGAGAATATGTTCGAGACCAGTTTTAGAATTGCGGCACCAGATATCGTGAGAATTTCTGTGAATTGGGGAAACAATAAACCCAGGATTTACTGACTTTTCTGAGCCCTCGACCATCGAGAGACAGGACAACGCGTGGTAACACAGAAACTATGGAGGCTTTTAACGCCATAAGCTACCTCGGAGCAAAAGTACTTGAAAAACAAGCTTTTCTATATTGATTCCCAGATAATATGGTTATCTTGGTTTCGTCTATGATGTGCCAACTATAGATTTCAAGTGTTACCATCTTTTGTATATATTACTATGCTGTTTCAACCGATTACCTAAAATACAAACCAGTTGATGATTAAAAAAAAGGATAGGAATTAAAGGATGATTACTTGGCAAACTTATTCAAAGGATAGTGAGAAAAAAATCAATACAGACACAGATTTAAAATGAACTTGTTAGAACAAAATGTTAATAATTCCAGTTGTATTCGGTTGACTTTCATTTTTCTTGCTGTAATTGATTTTGTAATGAAATGCATCTTTTAACATTTTATTTAGTTTCTTCACAAATATTTATTACATTAACACACAAAATGCCAGTGAGAATGGCAAATATCACCAGAACGTGTTCAACAACAGGATTGGCGCTCTTTGCCGTGCTTAAGAATATTTCGCTTATACGACAATAATTGATACTATCATAGTCAATATGTTAAGTGTTTTCACAATGAGTGAAAGTTAATCTTCTTCCAGCGCTTAGTAATGACAACATTGCTACGGTTCAAACAAACTGCCTTTAGCCAAACAAACTGCACATTGTCAGAGGGTTGTCCAGCGATGGGTTTGTTACTTCTTTTAAGAAACATACTACAGGCAGTGTCGAAGTTATTAAATGATTTAATATAACAATAATTACTCATCCTCCAAAATTTAGTTATTTTGGTTAGATTTGAATAGTAAAATTGGTTCCATAAATTTAATTACAGACAAATTTACTACAGAAGACGAACAATCCCATAAGTTTGATGTCTACAAAAAAACAGTATTTTCCTTAAATACAGTTGAAAAAAATTGTGTCGTTTTTAGAAAGCAATCATTAAAAATATCTTACCGGTAGGAAAACGCCATTTTAAAATAACAATAATACTGTCACTGTTTACTTTTGAATCAGTATTGTCGTTATTTTGGGTAGCACATTTTAACACTGTGTTGGTATGCATGTTCTAAACAACACACAATTATTACATTGCATTCAGCTTGGAACATTCTCCTCTAAGAGGTTAGATGAAGGCAGTGGCGGCGCCGGAATCAG
>JAVFBX010193681.1:0-13174 GCA_034783855.1 Mopalia kennerleyi
AAGTTTATGTGTAAAAAAAATCAATGGAATTGGAGATGTAGTGGTGTAGTCCATTTGATGATCTGACATGGAATGACACAGCATATGAAACTAGGTCAGACTACGAATAAGCAGCGTTTTGCCGCATGGTCTCTCTATAGGCGTCAATATATAGAGAGATGCCATGTGTTCGGATGATTAGTGTGTATACGCTTTATCTCTTGGTTCGCAGGTCCGAAAGACCTTATATGAGGAAGTATTCCATGAACCTTCGAAAAAATCTTTGACTATCTGGGATGTACCCACTTTTCCTACCACAATAGTGCTGGCCAATGATATGTAATTGGAGTATA
Organism: Mopalia kennerleyi; assembly: GCA_034783855.1. NCBI lineage: Eukaryota > Metazoa > Mollusca > Polyplacophora > Chitonida > Mopaliidae > Mopalia > Mopalia kennerleyi. Next base: position 333 of record JAVFBX010193681.1, read on the forward strand.
ATCCTTTTGATCTAACATTCGATAAATAGATCCTAGAATATATCATAAGCCTCAGTTGACCTTTTTGCATATATGTGTTGATGAAATATTTCGTTTAGTTACGTGTTTAAAAAAAACATGGAGGATAACTATATCCATAGATTTGTCTAATATAAGCGATAATTCGTCACATGTGTGAGGGAAAGGCACGGTTTCTCCTCTAAAGTATTTTAATCTCGATTAATTAGACAATATGTTGATCGTATCAAGAGAAAACAGTAATTAAAGTTGGCACGGACTTGGTGAAGTTTTTTAGGCACTTCCAATAAAAAATATTTTTTTATAAACACTATGTAATATTGTTTCTCACTACAGGAATGATCAGTACGTCTATGCAGCCTATATTTGCCTACCTCATGGACATCCGACACAGTGATGTATACGGCAACGTGTACGCGCTCTCAGACATGGCCGTGTGCCTAGCAATGTTTTTAGGTAAATTATTTCTTTCTTTTATTTTTGTCAACAAGTAAATTGGTTGGGATGGGATGTTAGAATAATTCTCTAGCTTGTATATTTCCCTGTTGTGTATATAGACATTCACATTCAGTTTATCTGGTCTTTGGTGATATATACCTGATAAAACTCAACATTCGGTCGCAAACCATTTGTTTATATTTGTTTGTTTTATTGAGATTTAATGTGGCACTAAACGTTATTTCGCTCATATGACACTGTACCAGCTCAATGGGTGAAGGAAATCTACGTCGACGTCACTGGCAACAAACAAAGACAAGACATGAAAAATACAGGACAATGAGTGTAAGTCGGCCTAATACTATGATACCGCAACTAAATGGGATTTACTTTCCCTTTCAAGTCTGAGAGCACGATAGCAAAGAAGCCCCCTCCCATTTCTCCGTTTTTTTTTAAACATTTGATGAAAATATTCAACAACAGATTCTCATATTTATCGCAAATCATCGGATTGAGTTACGGCAAAAAACAGAACACCTATTTTTTATAACAAGATATTTAGTTTAATATACAAGCTTATAGAACAGCATATGGTCTATTGTTTTAGGTCCATTGCTCGGAGGTCCCATTATGTATGCCTTCAGCTTCCAACAGTGAGTATTTCTCTACATTACCTTTTTTTTTTAACACAGGGTTACTTCGTTTTTAATATAAAGCTTATATCATATTATTCAATGTGACATGCCTAACTATAAGTGTTATTTCTCATGGCCATTGCGGAATTCAATGTGACATGCCTAACTATAAGTGTTATTTCTCATGGCCATTTCGGAATTCAATGTGACATGCCTAACCATAAGTGTTATTTCTCATGGCCATTTCGGAATTCAATGTGACATACCTAACTATAAGCGCTATGTCTCATGGCCATTGCGAATATATCGAAATAGATAATACAAAGTTGCAAAATTTGAAGAATTGCTCTGAAATTATTGCAAGATATATTTTTTTATTACTATGTAGAATGTTATTTGGTGCCGCAGCCATTGATCTGGTTTGTGCTCCACTCTGTATATTCCTGAGGAAACCACCAGCCACAAAGACCTTGGTTTGTATCAGTTTTTATTTAGCCTTGTAGTGTTTGTTGTTTAATAGACTATGGTTTGAAACATACATTAAGGTTATTTCACTCCTATCTCGGGGCGCCGAACTATGGTCAAAGAAATCAGATTGCGCGCTGCAGGCAACACACTATCACAAGACTTGACAATCACAGGCTTTTGAAACAATGCCTCAACATGTCAGTTTCGTGTTGCCCCTTGGACCTTAGAGCACCATGGAAACGAAAACATCACTGTAACATAGCCTGCAGTTAACCTTATTACAAGCGATTCGTGTCTCGTGATTAAAACACATCAGTTTATCCTTCATATAAATGCCCTGATAATGTAGCCTATAAAGTCAAATTGGCTAACAATGCTGTCTTTACTAAGCACTGGAGGAAAATTAACTTTCTAACATTATGGAAACACTTCACATCTTGGTTGTGCTAGTGTCATCTATTGTTGGAACACACTACCGTCATTTAAGAGAAATACCCTTAAGCACGGCGTAAAACACCAATCAGTCAATCAATCAATCAATGATAGATAGGCATGGTTGGCACTGGCTAACAGCTGTCAAAAACATGCAGTGCTGGTATTGATGTCGTCAAATTATCTTGTCCACACGTATTTATCAACAAACACTAGCACAGCTGGTGAATCGAATTAATACAGGAAATGTTGACTGGAAGTCCGCTGATACTAGCAGAAAGCTTAGAAACACAGATCACAGATTACAGTTTTGTGATCACAGAGTTATTACAAACGTTGATAATAATTATGATATCCTGTTTAGCATACAGGTTCCTTTTGTTTCCTTTTATTAGCATTCATGCCATAAATCGAATCGAAGTACACTTGGTATGTTTAATTAAAGCAACCGATACAATATTTACCATTATTGTTAACAACATATGGTTATGCAGTCTTTGTTACATAAATCTATTTTATTGCAGGAATATGAAGTACCGGTAGAGAAAAATCCCTTACTGACGGACGCCAACTCAAACTCTAAACCTCCAGCGTAGTTGGAATTTAAGTATGGATAAAATATTAGTTAGATAGCTTTTAACACCTATGAAATATTACTTACAAACCTCCCGCATCACTATACGTGTGCCACCCTACGAGAATATCAATATAATGACAAATATTTATAAAGGCAAATTATTTACTGTTGATAGAAAATACGTGATATTATTGTAAAAATATTTTAACTGTAAGATAGATTTATTAAAGCAATCACTGAAGATTTTTTTTAACTCTTTTTTTCTATTTTACCGATTTATAAGTATACAAAGCTGTGAGTTCACTTGCCTGGATTCTAGCATTACATGTACAACAAACCAGCAAACGCTTGACACACACACTCAACAAAACACCGGAACAGAGGCGTATCGTCTTACTCCTTGCTCTCAAGGCGCCATGGCAACGGAAATATCCTTACTATAGCATGCAGTTGGTCATTTTATTTACGGGGTCTTCTCTCGAGACTGAACCACCTCCGAGTCTTCTCCAAACAGTCGCTGTTCACTTTCACCAAGAACAGGGACTCTTTCCAGACAGTCGATGTTCACTTTCACCAAGAACATCGACTTTCTCCAGACAGACGCTGTTCCCTTTCACCAAGAACACGGACTCTCTCCAGACAGTCGCTGTTTATTTTACCAAGAACATGGTATCTCTCCCGACAATCGCTGTTCACTTTCACCAAGAACAGGGAATCTCTCAAGACAGTCGCTGTTCACTTTAACCAAGAACACGGACTCTTTCCAGACAGTCGCTGTTTACTTTCACCAAGAACATGGTATATCTCCAGACAGTCGCTGTTCACTTTCACCAAGAACATGGAATCTCTCCAGACAGTCGCTGCTCACTTTCACCAAGAACACGAACTCTTTCCCGATAGTCGTTGTTCACTTTCGCTAAGAACACGGACTGTCTCCAGACAGTCGCTCATCACTTTCACAAAGAACACGGACTCTTTCTAGACAGTCGATGTTTACTTTCACCAAGAACATGGATTCTCTCCAGACAGTCGCAGTTTACTTTCACCAAGAACATGGAATCGCTACAGACAGTCGCTGTTCACTTTCACCAAGAACATGGATTCTCTCAAGACAGTCGCTGTTTACTTTCACCAAGAACATGGAATCGCTACAGACAGTCGCTGTTCACTTTCACCAAGAACATGGAATCTCTCCCGATTGTCGCTGTTTACTTTCACCAAGAACATGGAATCTATCCCGACAGTCGCTCGTCACTTTCACCAAGAGCATGGAATCTCTCCAGACAGTCGCTCTTCACTTTCACCAAGAACATGATATCTCTCCAGACAGTCGCTCTTCACTTTCACCAAGAACATGGAGTAGCTCAGTCTTATATAACAATACAGTGCAGAAATGCATTACATGAACCACATATACAATGAATCGTTACCATGGTAATCGCGCATATTGTAAAAAATAGGTAATTGGTGAATTTATGATCTCTGCTCATATTAAAGTGGGTCCGTCTTGTTGAAGCTAAATCAACAACTACAGTTAATGATGAATGTGGCTAGTATCAAGTGTCCTAAAAAGAAGGCCTTGTAACGTTCGAGCTGTACTCAGGAAACGAAATTCATAACATGAAATTCAGCTTTGTGTCTATAGAAAAGACATTAAAAAATAAAAATAATGGAGAGTCCATCCTAGTTATAGGCTCAACCAGCAATGGTGAATGTGCCTACTTATAGTTTAATTGAAATAAGCCTTATAATTTTCGAGTTTTACTCCAGAAAAGAAATTCACTTCCGTGTATGGCTCCGTTCAACTTTCTACCCATAAAATTATTTTTAAACTTTTTTAAAAAAATAATTGTGCATCTAAAATAGCAAAAGACACAACTACTGTTGATTGTGCATATGCCTACCAAAGTAAACAGGTTGAAGCCATCCGGACGGCCAGAACCTGGCCATATTCTAATACAACCGATTGTTATCCAGCGTAGAAAAAAGCAGTTGCTTTGCTTAAATATTGCTTAGTAAAAACAGTAGGCCTACGATACTTTATCCAGAATGCCTTGTGTAATGAAAAAGTATAAGAAACAGACATTTGAAAGAAATATCTTCATTGTTTATTTCTTTGTTTATTTTGCTTAACAAATAAATAACACCAAGCGCAAAGCCGACAAAAATGTTAATTGAAGTCAATATAAATAGACATATACATAGACAGATCACCTTATTACACTCTATATAACCAACAATATTCTAGAATTGCGTACTATTAACGGAGAAGACCACCCAAAAACCATATTCTATAAATAAGTAAAACTTCTTGTGTGTAATACATTACATCAATTTCCATTTTCGTAACCTGATCGTAACTCTGGTTATCATCAATTAAATGGGATCACAAGCACCAGTTGAGTCATCAAATCTTGTGCTGCTAAGTTTTCCTGCACTCTGGTTGGTCAGCTAATTTTTAACTGTCCAATGATAGATCAGTGAAGTCTGCTGTACACAGGATTTGATGACTCAGCTGGTGCTTGTGATCGCCTTTAATGGATGATACCCAGAGTAACGATCAGGTTATGAAAATGGAAATTAATGTATTGTATTACACACAGAAAGTTTGACTTATTTATAGAATATGGTTTTCGGGTGGTCTTCTCCTTTAACTTTGAAATGGCGATATATTAAAGGACGACAATCACATTGCCTAGACCATCAATAAAAACAACATCAACAACTCAAACACAAAACCATTTAATTAACCTAGGTTAAATTGTTCCCATTAATTTCACAGTCTTTAGTGGTTCTGTCAGTGCTAAAACAAATATGCAACACAATATTGAACTGATGGTATTCATGGAGTTAGGTGCACGATCTGGTTTTCTCGCACTTTCTCGCGTTGCTTGTTAAGTACAGGCAGTCGTCCAACGTGTTATCTTTAACGTCACGTGGTGTTTTACCTAGAATAAATGATAGTAAAGCCAATGGTGCACCGTAATGCATCCATGGCAAATCGCATAGTTCTAACGAAGCCTGGTTAAAATCAACGCATACATAGACTTGTGTATAACTTCCTGTTCCATTTGTTTAGCTTAATAATTGGTTCCACTGTAGATATTGGAACTTGTCCAGGCAGTGCATGAAGCTATATACTTAAAATTATTTAACAGACTACATAAATTAAAGTGATATATATTTGTGGGTACAGATGTTTTGTAAACACAATTAAAGCATTTGATATGAGTTGGCACATTTGGGTACTAGTATTTCAATTATTTTTTGTTTATTCTTCACTTCATTTATATGAAAGATGATTAATGATGCCTGGAGGCACAGATTACACCATTATGAATATAGATCCAAGACATTTTCCAAAATATAAATCTTATTTATTCTATTACAAAACCTACTGGCAAATTTAAAAAGTTCTCCTATTTTTCATACTGGGACATTATAACATAAAGTAAGAAGACACCAGTATCAATAATAGAAGAACTTTTCGAACTTGCCTATGCTAGCTTCGAATACCCTATCCTGCTTTATTTAGTTGTTCACAACAAGTGCATGGTGCATTTCAACAGCTAATTGTATATTTGGTGGATGGTAAATATTAATTCAACCAATGATAAACTTTTTTGTAGCTGATGGTGTTCTATGCTGTTGGTTTTTTTCTTCATAAAAAGAAAGCAAAAGGTTTGTTAATGCTTTTCATTCAATATGCGAAAAAAAATTTGAAATGTATTGACCTTCTTAAAGTTCTTGGCTTTAAGTTGTTCCCACTCCTGCCTTTAAATTATTTGTTTCATAGGTCTGGATTTAGATCACAGTACCTAAAGTTACTTTATCAAATGTGATGGCGTGCAAGCCCAAGGGGTGAAGAAAACCACCTTCACTGCGATTGGCAACAAACAGCAATGATTTTCTTTGGAAAAAATCATTGAAGGCAAGTTATTGATTGGCCCATAACTGTACAGTTCTTGCAACCTCCTATCAGACCAGTTTGGGGTTGATAGAATGTGCCTTTATGGTGTGACCTCTTAAAACAGGCTGTCCAAATGAGGCAATTGTTCAATTCAGGGTGTTCAAAGGACAGGTGGATACACACTCTGCCTAAGCCCTAGCTTTCTTCCAACAGCCCGCTGTGAAGCAGGTAAAATAAATAAATAGGTGAGACACAACACCTTCTGGACAGCCAAATAGTGCCAAATGGATGAAACAAGTGAGGCATTTTTCGGAATGGAAATGGAATGACGTATTGATATGTAAACCAATTCTGAGTATTTAACAAAAATAATCTCGTGTTTCAAATCGAAAACTCCTTTTGTGGAAATAGATTTGAACTAACAGTATTAACAGATATGAACACATGAATTTGGCAATAGCAAACCATTAATCTGAGCAACAAAAAGAAATTACATTATGAACATCCGGGTGAGTTAATTGAATCACTTCGGTTCCAGATAACATATGGGCACCCAAAAATATTATACGCACAGCTTAAGGTCAATACATTTATAAAATCATTGTCCACTTCACAATGTTCCTTGCCTAATTACAGTGGAAATCCGGGAAGAAACCTCGTAAAAAAAACACCCCGCGATTGCCGGAGCCACATCGTGTGACTCCCTCATATACCTGAGGGTCAACAGACGGGCTCGATCCTGTGAACAGTATATCGAAGTAGGCTTTAGTAAGCGCGCTCGCTAACCACTAAGCCACAGCCGCAGGCCCCCTAAATATGGGAGAAGCACCATACTAGAATGTAAAGTTCAGGCCACCACCTACACATTACCAAACCGCCAGTACAGTGAATGTCAGTGATGTTGACACTTACATTCTTCTCTAGATTTCTTATTAAAATCAGGGACAAACGGAATGCAACAATGACTAGGATTTACCTAAATAAGCAGACAAGAGTTCTAAAAATAACTTTTCCACATGTAATGTTTAACCTATCATCTGAACACACTTGGAATATGGCAACAATAACACAATAACATCATGACATTATAAACGAATTAAAACTCAAACGGTATTAGATCATGATGCATCTACCCATTAACGTTTAGTGATCTTTCTAGTACCCTCATATGGGGGCCTCATGACTGGGGTACCTAAGCTTATTTCACTCCAATGATAGTGTGCTATCCCAATGGCTGAAGGAATTTGGAATCCACCCTCGACATCACAGGACGGGACAAATACAGGACTATAACAGGACGCAATAAAGACACCACAAACAGATCAGCTTCCTGCTCCCCTTTAGCTCTTAGAGCATCTGGGCAACATGAATCTCCCTCCAACTGACCGCCGTAATCATGGAGGTAAGGCGGCTTCCGGTTTTAATCAAATGCTGTCATCAGATAAGCGGGGTCAAATTCAACACCAACCAATGGCGTTTCCGCGTTATATAAAATATCCCTTATACGGGTCAAACTGCCTCATGGATATTCATTACGTGTTAATATACCATATGTAAAAACGTAGCCAGGGTCGCTCGCTGATAAGTAACGGTGCCTGGCGGATTATCATATTTTATCATATTTTAAAATTCAGCCACGTGCGGGTCGCTTATATACGGCTGAATGGATATAACATATTGCTTGTAGATGGTAATTAGAGGACAGAATTTGGGTCACGATTTAAATTGCATTTTGTGTAAAGCATCATTATTCAAGCAAGGCTGAATCACATGCAATGTAATGTTTGTAATCGGGAATGCTGAATATGACAGTTAATAAGTGCTGCACGCCTAATATTGTTACGCATAATTGCATTTTGTTTTTATCAACCTTATGCAATGTCACTGTTCGTTTGTGCTATGTGTTATGCCGTACTCAAGCATGTCTCAAATTAAATAGTTTTCATTTCTTGTCAGTTTTTGTTTTCGATTGAGATGAAGAGGACAAATCCATCCGCCACTTGCAAGAAACCATTCAATTTCCTCTAGTCACCAAGTGGCCTCTCAGAATTGAGCAGAATTACACATTTTTTTCTGCAGTTAATATGCTTTGAGTATTGCCATGAGCACTTGACATTTTCCAATTCATGCATGCATTACTGCTGTTTTTGTTGTTGTTGGGCTACTTTATTGAAAATTGCACTCTATTTCAATTCACTAATGACTGCTGAGAAACAAACCAGATCGTCCCGTCCGTTAGGTAGTGTGATCAAATAAGACAGCCTTTGGCACCAGTAAAAACATTTTCCGCTTTCTGCAAGCTATCAGTCATGTTTCTTCATGGGCATTTGGTAAATTGGAGATTTGAAAACTGAAAGCTAAAGCATTTAGTCAATACCACTTCCAGTTATGTGGATGTCTTCTTAATATATTGGCACCAAAATTTCACCTCACTGAATTCAATTAAAGCTGTATACATTTGATTTAAACCGTCGCCATCTTACCTCCATGACATTGCGTATAGCCCGCATAGTCAGCTTCGAGAACCATGTTGTGTAGTGATGTTCGATAACTCCTCGTCAATTGTGCGGTCATTGTGTGGTAATTTATAACTGTATAAACAAACTGGGATTTTTAAAGCTATAGATCAATGGTTATGCATTTTTTAAAAGTTACTAACAAATTAAATCATTCTTAAATCAAAAATTTGTTTCCTTTTGTTTTTACCCACATTATGCATTTATACATTTTTAAACTGCTGGATTTCCCATAACTGTGGCGACTAGTAGAGCTTCCGCCACTTGACTTCCGGGGAAGAACAGGATGGTGAGGGTTTCCCCCAAAGGTACAGTTTGCATTGAAAAACTGAAAAAAAGGTTGTTTCATTCAAATGACGATGTGCCATTCCAATTGGTGAAGGAAACCGCCATAAACGCCACTTGCAACATACACAGACAATATAGGACAAAAACGTCCCCAACAGATTTGCTTCATGTTTTCCTTAAGCTCTGAGAGCACAAGGGGAACAGAAAACTCCCTCCCAACCCTCCGAAGATGGTATTCGATGGTTGCAAAATGAGTTGTAAACTCTCCTTGGAGACAGGCTGGAACATAAGATTCAATTAGTTGGTAAAGCCTCCCTTTATGTAAAGAACAATATGCAGGGCTAATTAGTATATATGTTCGGTTTGAAACAATTGCTCGCTTGTATTGATCGTATATTTGCGGTGGCAGGACAGTACTTTTCAATAAATTCTTAACGAAAACACCACCGCACAATCTTGAAGTTAGCACGTAAAGTGTACCAACAATCTCCACAAAAGGAGGAGGGCTATAGACCTATAGTTCCATTAAGGTAAGGACATTCCTGGATAAGAGTGAGTCAGGATTTGGCTCTGTATTTAACACCTTCGTTTGTTCCTTCGTTAGAACATTTATTTGGTTGGACGTTCATTTTTTAAGACATTCGTTCCTTCGTTCGGACATTCATTGGTTCATTCGTTCCTTCCTTTGTTCGTTTGTTGATTGGTTTGACTGTTGGTGAGTTTACAGTGTACTTAAAACGGTTTCCCTCATAAGCAGGACTGCATGCCAGCCCAATAGGTGAAGTAAAATACCCTCGACGTCAAGGGCTATAGCCAAAGACGGGACATGCATAAGATGCAAAAAATAAAGACGTCACTCCAAATTGTCTTCGTGATGCCCCACAGCTCTGGGGACTCCAGGGGCTGGGCGCGCAAAGCGCCATGCAGACTCTGGAACGATCTTGATCTTAATATAAGACAAGTTGACTCATATCGTTTATTTAAAGAATCTCTCAGCAGTGCTGACAAAAAGGTTCCAAGTTCTTATTTTACAAGCGATCGCAAATCTGAAGTTATTCACTCTCAACTCCGCTTGTGTTGTTCAGTATTAAAAGCTGATATGTATAATAGGTTTATTTCTGACACATCAGCATGTGAGTGCGGCTTTCATTATGAAGATGCAGCTCACTACTTTTATTTTTGTGTGAAATACGACAGGCAAAGATGGGGCATATTTAGGAATTTACAAAACATGTCTGGTTTAGACACATTGCTTTTTGGTGACGAACAGCTAACGGTTAGCGACAATATAGACGTTTTCGATAAAGTTGGAAAGTATATAAACGAAAACAAAAGATTTGATATACAGTAATCCTGTGGTGGATAAACGGACGTGTCGTAAACAAACAAGCAAACAAATCTTACATCAAATATAAACATAAAATAACATATTTTTAGTAACTACAATGCAAGTTATAAAAACTCAGCAGCTTTTACGTAAAACCATTATTTTTCTTGTATTCATATTATGATATATTTGATATACATAGCTACCATTGTATCTACTGAATGTATATGTAAGATGTGGGAGAGGTGTTCATATAGGACTGGTTGTCCTGTTCGCCAATCCATGTTCCTATATATTGTATGGAAATAAAATATTGTTTAAACTAAACCTCAATCAAACAAATAAACAAACCTATTGCCCTGGTGCTTTCAGATCTAAAGTTTGTTTGTTTGTTTGGGATTTAACGTCGTACTCAAGGATGTTTCACTTATATGACGACGGATTGCCCACTTCACACTATTTCTTGCCTCATTATAGTGGAAAACCGGGAGGCAACCTCGTAAAAACCATCCCGCGATTGCCGGAGCCACATCGTGTGACTGACTAATCCCGTGAACGGTAAATTGTGCACACGCTACCGCTAAGCCACTGCCTCCAGAGCTAAAGAGGAATAGGCCGCCTATCTGTTTGTGATGTCTTTGTATTGTCCTGTAAGGGTGTGTATTTGTCCCGTTGTCTTGCTAATTGTGTCGAGGGTGGTTTCCTTCGTCTATTGGCCTGCCACGACGTCATGTGGGTCAAATAACCTTAAGAACGGCGTTAAACCCTAATCAAATAAACAAACCCTGTGTCCACTGTACTTTCAGGTCGAAAATGGTCCCTTAAAACCTGGGACTTAAAGGCAGAATAACTAACGAGGGCACCCATGTAAGCCACGTGGAAACTGGACATTAATAGCCCGGATGTGTATCTCCATTTGATTAAAACCTTCACATGTATATAACCGGCTTGATCATAAAGATGCCCCATTTTATGTAGTGGTATAGGCTATGCGGTAAAGATGTCGTACGGGTACGATGACAGAGCAATGCATGTCGAAAATTACCAGCGCCAACCAAATGCCGTTCTGACAATTGAAAATGTTTGATTTGAAAATAACGTTCGAATCGCCGTACTAACGGAACGATTTACGGCGAAATGAATGTACGTGGGATTATTTACCGCACTCGCCGTTACCAATTTACATTTCGATTGCCGTTAACTTACGGCACTGAAGAATTATGTTTGAATCACCGTAATAACGCAACATTTTACGACTAAATCGACGTGGAACTATTTACTGCACTCACCTTTACCAATTAACATTCCGATTGCCGTAAACTTACCGTTAACTTACGGCAATTTTTTACAGTGCAGCTTGTTAGCACATCATTTATACATTGCAAAACAGATGATTTAAAAGTCACTGAAAATTGGAAAACATTCAAACTGGTAAATGTCAGAAAATGCCAACTGGCTAAATTTAACAACAAAGAATTAACGAAATCTTTACAAATAAAACGTTTTTCCACGGGGAAGCAAGGACCTCCCCATGACAACTTTTTGACAAATATCAAAGAAGTATCATTTAATTTTATGAAGTGTTAACTCTACTGATGTATGATGTCAGAAACTGCCAACAGGCTAAATTTAACAATTAATAAAGAATTAATGAAATATCTACGAGTACAGTGTTTTGCCACAGGGAAGCAAGGACCTCCCCATGACCACTTTTTGACAAATGTCAAAGAGGAACCATTTAATTTTAGGAAGTGTTAACTCTACTGATATAGGTCTCTGGCATTGCGATTGGTGATATCCATGAGAACAAATAATGGGTGATTTCTGAGAGTGGCAACTTTTTGTCCGATTATGTTAATGGACCATGGTGTATTAATATGTCCATAAGATGGTGGCGGCAAGAATGGAGAATCATGTTCTAGAAGGATTCCGTTCACTTCCATCTTCGTAGCTGACTCCATGACTTTGGAATTGCGTAACAGAGTTGCTCTAAACCCAAATCGAGCATTGGGCAGATGTCTCGTCCACTGACATATTTCTTCCAAGGAGCCGGAGAAACAATGCGTTTGAATAGGCAAGTTGGTTATACCTGTTGACAAAATAATATTAAGAACAGTTGAGGCAGCCTCTCCTGTGCCGTGATCCCTGCAATGAAGTATACTACTGGAATAAAGTAACTGTGCATCATCTGCAGTGATGCCATGTTCTAATGAATGAAGATAAGAACATGATA
>JAVFBX010193692.1:0-13173 GCA_034783855.1 Mopalia kennerleyi
GAAGGCGCCTTAACCAGTAGGTCCTGTAGATGTGTGTTTCTGCTGTGCTATGGAAGGCGCCTTAACCAGTAGGTCCTGTAGATGTGTGTTTCTGCTGTGCTATGGAAGGCGCCTTAACCAGTAGGTCCTGTAGATGTGTGTTTCTGCTGTGCTATGGAAGGCGCCTTAACCAGTAGGTCCTGTAGATGTGTGTTTCTGCTGTGCTATGGAAGGCGCCTTAACCAGTAGGTCCTGTAGATGTGTGTTTCTGCTGTGCTATGGAAGGCGCCTTAACCAGTAGGTCCTGTAGATGTGTGTTTCTGCTGTGCTATGGAAGGCGCCTTAACCAGTAGGTCCTTTAGATGTGTGTTTCTGCTGTGCTATGGAAGGTCTAAGGAAGACATGTAGCCTTTGTAGGTACAATATTTTGATATTCATGTATACGTTTGTATAACACTAAATACTATAGGACCGAAGGTGATGTTATTTAATACAGTGCACATTATTGTCTTCATTATGGCAGTTTCCTCGAGAACCCAAGTCATACGGATTTACCATCGGTGCTTAACTGTTTCTTGTTCTGTAAATGTTGACACAATAAACTGTACAACAAAACCACCGATCCAGCCCTCGTCGACCATCCGCTTTTATCTTCGTTGTTGTAGTAATTTCCATGCGATAACAGCAGTTCAATTAGTCTTTGACGTGTGCATGGCTATAGCCAGCCACATAATGGCGGGTATTCCCTGATAAACATTGCCACGCACCAACCACATCATCATATGGAGAAGTAGTTATTATTTAGATTGAAAAAACAATGCTCCTATATTTTATATCCTATACTTTATTTCATGCATCTACTGTATCTGATGGAGGTCTTAATGGACATTTGATTAGACCTAGGATCAGAATGTTTAGAACGAGGCGGTTTAGAAAAGGAGACCATGGTATATAATTATGTAGATATTCATTTGCCACAAGTCAATGGGTGTTGGAGGTTCAGTGAGATAGACATTATTGTGGAAATGAATGTGTGTGTTGAACAAACAGTACATTTAAATGAAACGGGGTATAACGATCGAGTTGGATGTTCTTTCGGCTATAAACAGTAAAATTAACTCATGAACAACTTGTGTTGAACAACTGATGACTTCGGACGAAACAGATCAAACGGCACTATATGTTATTTGAGCAATAGACTAACGGTGCAATTTATGTCAGTGTTGACGAACTGTGGTTTCTGTTGAAATAGGTGATCTTTGGAGGATCTTTGAACACAATAATGCTGTTATAATCTGTGTTAAACAAACAGTGAATTTGATTGAACAAGAACAATGGGTTTCTTTGACGAATAAAATATGGTGAAATTGTGTCTATTGAACAGACTGTGTTTCTGCATGAAGCCGGTCACATAACAGTAGGAATATTGGTATCAGGATGAAAACGATGTCTGTAACAATGTTTCTTCGGGTTGCTTAATTCGTGCTTAAATTGTTCCTGTTCATCGGACTATTTTCTATAAGTTGGCTGTTTGGATAGTAAAACCCCAGAATCAATGTAGTGACTTATCTATAGGTTTCAATATAGGTTCAATCAATATCTGCCTTCGATAATGAAATAGAATATGAAATCTGTTAGGCATCGAGCCTGATTTGTAAATGGCCGAGAGGCAGGGCTCGTGTACATACAACTAGCAGTGGTAGAGATTACCTGCTCCAATTAGCCAGTCCATGTGTCGCCTTCAGATGCCACGGTGTTCGGAGTCGTGTCACTGAATCTTTAGTTCGCCTGGGGCCAGGCATCGTATCAAAGCGGAGTGCCGTTAATATTTCATGTGGCAGTTAGTGGAAATTAACCTCAGCTGAAATGGAAGCTGGTCGGGATTTACCATCGCTACATGAAGGTGTTAACAGCCATCCCCGCTATAATCGTCCACTGGAAGTCATGTACCTGTATTGCCAGGAAACCCAATAAACCTCTCCAAGATGACAGCCAAGTTTGCGGTGCTTAGGACCCTACATATCCTGCAATTCCTTATCAAGGCGTGTTTATCTGCTAATATAACCATCGGTAAGTAAGAATTTTGAAAACTACTTTGTTTCTGACCAATTTAAGCACCACCGATATGAAGTGACCAAGCACACAGAATGTACAATTATTTCGCCATTGTCTAAACCAATAGACATAACTGATCACTAACGTATCTATCAACTTGGACAGGTTTTCTTGTGGAGACAAACATTAACATCTACCGAAAGCTTAAACTCCAAACAACAAGTGGTGTATCTGGGGACGTTATTCTATTTCCACCTCGTAGCCCTGGGCTTCTTATCCACGCAGGTAAGTATTTTTTTATATAAAAATAGATCACGGGCTAACACCAAGAATTCAAATACTGTCAGGTGGCAACTATATTTACATATTGTATGGTGATACATTGAATCAATGGCTTTAAATTTAAAAGACAGTTAATTTAATCGTTGTTTTTAATTGATTTTTACCTCAAAAAACTTATGCTAAGAACATGTTTTAAAATACCCCATTCTTACAACTCCAAATTCTTCTCGGAATGGTGTGTGCTTTTCATCTCGATTATCCCCATCTGCTCGCAAGCTATTTCCACACGATATTGCAAATATTTGTAGTAAACAACATCATTAATGTTTTCAATTATGTTATTTTAAGAAAAGCTAAAGTTTTATATAATATTTCAGCTAAAGTGTTGTTTGAAGATGACGTTGATATTCTTATTGGGTATGTCAGTTATACCAGTTTACATCAACTTCATCATCTTAACAACAACAACAACAAAAACAGGAGAGGTATTGGGGAACCATCCAGGCCGTATGTAGGCTCCCCAGAGTTACAGGGTATGTATTGGTACCTCAGCCCACATGGGGCCCGATATGGAGAGGGTTGTCCCTTTCCTCAACCTGTAAATCAGCCCGTTGACTGTCTGTCGGTGGAGAGAGAGGTGGAGGCTTTGGTAACAATAATAACACAGATGGAGTGGAATACACTGGTGTTACTCTACCACCCAGAATACGGTTAGTATTACAGTCATTATAGTTTGTATGCCTCGCCAATGTTGTCACGCCCCTGAATGTTGCATATTCGATACCGGTATGTTTTTAAATTAATATTATGGTTAAGTCGATCTTTGTAACGAATGCTTTAGCCTGTATATCGCCGCTATCATCGCAAACATTCCGACAGTAGTCGGAGAGTCTGTAGAGTAATAGCACGCAACGTTCGGTTAAAACAAGGTTGCAGCATAAAATAAATCAATTTTAACTACATATAGCAATTGGAAGAACTGTATTTAAGAGACGAATAACTGTGTATATGATATACTCAAAGACTCGTTACGAAAGTCATTAGAGTTGCTTTATTAATTTGACTTTGCATGTAGTCGTCGGTTTATCCCGGGGGAATATGACTGATATATTCTTGTTATATCCAATAACGTTGTAGTTGTTTTATCCCGGGGGAATATGACTGATATATTCTTGTTATATCCAATAACGTTGTAGTTGGTTTATCCCGGGGGAATATGTTCTTCTTGTATACAATAATCCTGTTGTCAGCTTATCCCGATGGAATATGGCTAATATATTCGTCTTATATCCAATAATCTTGTAGTCGGTTTATCCCCATGGAATAAGACTAAAATATTCTTCTTATATCCAACCCCCTTGTGGTCGGCTTATCCCGAGAAATATGACTGAAATAGTCTTCTTACATCCAATCGCCTTGTAGTCGGCTTATCCCGGGGGAATATGACTGAAATATTCTTCTTATATCCAACCCCCTTGTGGTCGGCTTATCCCGAGAAATATGACTGAAATATTCGTCTTACATCCAATCGCCTTGTAGTCGGTTTATCCCGGGAAATATGACTGATATATTCTTCTCATATTTCTTATGGCTTTTCTGTGTTCTGGCCTAGCCTCAAATGAGGGATTTCTATTAGGAGCATTCACCCAAAATCGTAGGACCACAGCCTATCATCGACGCTCTATCGCACAACAGTCACGTGTATTCGTTTTGATAGTTCTTTTCAAATATCTTCGGACTCCAACATTTGATTAAAACCGTCGCCGACTTACCTCCATACCTTGCGTTCAGCCCGCCTGCGTTGAAAAACTAAATTGGACTTGACCAGTTGAAGTCAGAGCGTTACAAAACGAGACTCCAAAAGATAGAACAACGACTGGATTTGAATATTATTTAAACTGTGAACAGAAACCCTGATCTTGATCATGTTTATAAATTGATTTCAACCACTGCTTTCATTCATAAATTTTCCCTGGGTCGTAGACTCCTACTGTCGTTGAATCAGTTTATTTCATTGGCCGGTGGATTTAGGGGAAAACCCCGGATGGGACAAGATTATGTGCCCTTATTCGACTTAGATCACACGATTGAGGTTTGTGGTGTGCCAAGATTAATACACCCACGTCTTATCTTTGGCTTACGAAGATGATCTAGATCACGAGAATGGATAATCCGTCGGTATATAAACACACTTCAGTGCGAAGTTTACCCCCCAAAAAGACAAACAAATCCCTCTTACTGTTGGCAATTTAGACAGTGACAGGTATTCTTTAATATGGCTATACAGAAAGGACTTGTATATTGGTGATAATGCGTAAAGGTTGACGTACATGATTGTAAGTTATTAAAATAAAATTGAATCCTATCACCTATAGCCTGGTAATGTTGTTCAGATTATTTTGCAATTACAAAAGCCCCAGATTTAAAGTGCATCTTGATACATTTTTTTTAAAAAGTTTTAGCGATTAGAGTTAAAATTTATTAAAAATCGACCATAATTGTCGTCACCTTTCAATACGTGTAAATCTTTATCGGCGTAGACGGTGTCATTCATATTATAAAAATATTGAAAATGTATCACCGATATATCTGTCTAATGATCTCCTTTTTAATTTACTAGGATGTATAATTCTACCATTAATTTTAAGTTTGAAACATGTATCAAATAATACGTGTGCCTATGCTGTGCCAAATGTAAACACTTAGGTTTTCATGCTATTTTTCAGAAGTTATTTCCTCCCGGACCATACAAAGCCTTTCCAAGTCAAATGTGACCGTCTTGCAATACTTACTCAAACACAAGAGCATGTTACCTGCGTTGCTACAGAAGACTTCAATGTTATTTCGGGACAGGAATCTTAACTTTGTATTACTGGCTGACAAAGGGATTGTCTTACATATGTTTGAGACGGTAAGATTGAAAGATATTGATCTACTGGACTAAACATAGTCGCTTTTTTTAGAATCCTACAATTCTCAACAATCACCCCACAAAACGGTATTCAAAGTGAATAAGGCAACTATTAGCAAAGCATGCAACGAGCGGCAGGTCATCTTCAATCATTATTTTCGTTTATGGGATTGCCTTATTACTTAATGAATCATTATTGCGAACAAGGTCAGTTTACAACCTCCGTCGCTGGATGTACATGGATGCCACTGTTGGACAGCCTTACATAACGGACAACTGACATGTTTTCATGAGGCCATTTGTTTACCGCTTCTGGTCGTGACATGCATGTATTCACTACACACGATTTGACTTCGGGCGAATTCAAAGAAGCATGTATAGTGTGTGCTATGAAGGTAGAGGCCAGCGACTACAATTGGCTCCTGGCACACCTTTGCATTTTGTTTCGAGAACTAGCTTATAGCAATGACATTATCTTTTTTATTTGACAGATTATTGAAGACAAGTTTTAACCAATGTGAAATATTTATCTGAAACTGCTTTAATCAGAGGCTAATCAATCCTCCTACATATTTCATCTGACAAGACATTCCTTTTGGTTATAAGATTGATAACAAGACTCGCCTATACTAATCATAAAGTTACGTATGGCCAGATGTTTCCAGCTGCTTTCTTCGTGTTATATCTATCGCCTGGAGTAAGCGAGGCGTCTTTTTGTTTATGAAGAAGACGAATCGGCATGTCATTTCAGTCAGGCTTCTTAAGTATATGCGTTTGTGTTCTTTCTAAACACATCTTCTAATAGAATTCATAATGTGTCTTGTTCAAAAGCTCGAATGTTTGCCAAGTTGCTGAGTCAAAAGAATTATATCGCTATATCCCCTCTACAATTCCAACATATTACATAGTACTGATATAACACGGTGCTTAAGGTGTTTGCTTAACATACATCAAACACATGCACAAAGTGATGTGGAATTAATTATGAAACTTTATTGTACTATGAGGCCATAGGCCCGGATACAAAAATAATCTAACTGTATACCGTCCTTTCGATAGATTTCAACCTCATTCCCTAACACATTTAAATACAGATGTGGAATGAAGGTCTTGCTGGACCCCTTGGGCTCAAAATGAGTAAAAAAAAATTGTTGTTGAAAAAAAAAATTCGAAATTCCGTTTACAAACAGTTAAATTGGGTTCTATAATTTAGCTCTCCCATGATCATATATTTAAGTCGCAAAGCTTTAATGCCTATTTCCGGCACTTCAATTTTAAATAGATTCTACATTTTCCAAGGCGTTATTCTTGAAAACTATTTATGTTAAAAACATCAAATTTGTACCATTGTAAAGAGCACAATGCAGTATAGTAAACGATGCCTCATTTTGTATAATTTCGTCCTTGATTTTTTAAAAATGTTTCGAAAAGTTGTATTTTACATTTTTATAAGACTTTAAAGGTGGGATAAATACAAAAATCCACTGCAATCGTTTTAATTAAAATTTCGAACAAATTAGGCACTGTTTACTAGTTCGAGGACTATTCTACTCGGTCAACTAGTAGTCTTATCGTTATTGCATTTCGAGACATAAGACATGAAAAATGCCGTCTATTTTTTTCTTTTGACCTTTACTCATTATGCAGTATTTTTAGAAATAACAATTGTATATTCACTGCATACACATATATGTAATCCTGAGTATTCAACCTTTCCAAAAACACATGGTACAGATTTATGTTATTGTGCATACGATAATAAATACAGTGGATGTTCTGAAAATCGACCAAGGGGTCCAGCAAGACCTTTAAAACCGAATAATCTTTTGTTAAATGATAAGCACATCGTTTGATACACTAAAAAGACATAAATACCTTATATGTAGAGCGTTCGGTTCTTTTGGGAGCTGTTCTGAATCTAGACTGATATCAAGTTTAAATGATTTTTCAAACTCTCTTTTTTTCTAGATGTCATCATCTACAGGTCGAACAACTGTATCGTTGTTCGCTCGGTGGTTATTCTATGCAAGAGACCTGGATATCAACGAAATACAACAACGCGTATACGAGACAAACAACATTGCCGTTGTTAGTTTAAATTCCTGTAAAAGACTGTCATTTGCTGATCATCAACAAGAGGTAACGACATATTTTTCTTAACCATCAGGTTAAAACACATTGGCTAGTTTAGGGAGGAAACAAATACTAATAATCGACAAGGGATAATGACATATCTGTCTTAAACTATTGGTTAGTTTAGTGTGTTAAGGAAAGTAATCGAATACTGATTACCAACAAGTGATTATAACATATCTGTCTTAAACTATTGGTTAGGTTAGTGTGTTAAGGAAGTTTATCGAATACTGATTACCAACAAGTAATTATGACATATCTGTCTTAAACTATTGGTTGGTTTAGTGTGTTAAGAAAGGCAATCGAATACTAATTACCAACAAGTGATTATGACATGTGTCTTAAACTATTGGTTAGTTTACATCAAGTGATGATGACATATCTGTCTTAAACTATTGGTTAGTTTACAACAAGTGATTATGACATATGTGTCTTAAACTATTGGTTAGTTCACCTTGTTAATAAGGAAGGTAATCAAATACTGATTACCAACAAGTGATTATGACATGTGTCTTAAAGTATTGGTTAATTCAGCGCCTTGTAGTATATACTTTCATCAACACAGCTCATGACATACAGCTATGTGAAACCATTTGGGACCATAGCAGTACATTCGTAAGGTTGTTTGGTAAGACATTAATATCAACACAGAAGCGTACCATCACAGAAGTGCTGTAGAAAATAATCATCCTCCGGTCATCACACGCAGGCGAACGTATTTATGTAATGCTGTCTGGCAGGCATTGTACACAGTTTTTTATGAACTGATTAAGTTTCGGTTTTTCAATTGTAGGCAAAACGTTTATTAAACCAAGGGTTTGTTTTCTCCGTGCCGCTATAATTGAGTTTACTTGTCGTCAATATTTCTGTTTCCTGGTTCTTTGCACCACTGAAGTCACCAACGGTATTTAAAATAGTTTGACTTAAGTACCAACGGAATACGGACGTATATCTTTACAATCACGTGTGGAAGATACTAAATTCTGATTGAAATCGAATGATCTTCACCATAAAACAAGTAGTTGTGTCCTAAGATAATGAACATTAAGCTAACGACAAAACGTGTACAGTAATCTGACTCTCCTTTATTCTAGACTGTCTATAAATTGTTACTTGATAAGGCTATGGCGTTAATCAACAAAACCACTCTACCTGCATGTCATACAGCGGACGGTGCAGACTTAATGGTTCACAAGCTCTTCAAGTCTCTACAGGTAAGTTTTCTCCCTCCATAATATATCACACCAATATACTTCAAAGCTTTTAATGCCAAGATGGGATGCGCTATAATAACTATCAAGAACACAGTAATTCATTATTGTCATTATGCAGTGGAATTGTTTATTAATATTTAATCAATAAAAAGATCTTTTTGGGTAAATATGTCAAGGATATCATACACTGCGCATTGTGAATACCAACTTTCTGCAGTAAATGTTTGAGAGATTATCCTTTTAACAATTTAAGATATTTCTTTTTGGATAACTAACATCAACGATTTATTCAAGAAACGGTCATAGACAATTTCCTTTTTTGAAACCTACCAATTTCCTATTTTGAACCTAGCGAATTTGTAAAAGCATAATGTTTTTCTAAACGGGACTGGAACTAGAATGATGATACGTGACAGCAAGTGACGTAGTCTCGATCATTGTAGGACACAAATTGGAATATAAAAGTAAACTAGGAACGAAAGCGTTTGACGCAGGACAAAAATAAATGTGATATTGTTCAAATTATTAAATATAATTTCTTGGATCGGCTAATTTTAATTCCTGATGAAAACTTGTTACATAAAAACAACTGAAGTATTGTGAAATAATTAGGTAATCTGTATCTATTTTAAGCCATTCATTAAATTTAACAAAATTATATAAATGTATGCTAAATAATTATATATGCTGGGGTATACCAAGACCGTGGCTGGGATATACCGTGACCGTGGCTAGGGTATAATGTGACCATGCACTTTCCGTGTATTTGGGATAGTGCATATCTGTATGTGTGTACCCTGTGTTTTATAACCTAGGCGATTCCCCTGTAGCCATTGGTTTTTGTCAATCCTACTTAAGTAAATAAATAATTCAATCCAATTAATGATATTTAACGGCAGTGCAGGTAATCGGGGTATTCGGCTGACATACAAATAATAACTGCGTGTACACGATACCAGTTTTATTACATTCAGTCATCCCGGGGCAATCAGGCTGAACGCATACAGTTGTCGAATGTTTTAATTAGATCAGGCTAACTAATCATTTCGGAGTATGACAAATATTTAACCAAGGCAGATTTGAAAGCTGATTGGGGTTTCATTGTACCTGTATAAATGATCAATAAAATACCAATGAGTTTAATGTTTTTATTTAATAGACACAGTTGTCTTGTGGAAAGTGTTTTAATAATCCCCGAGTCACTGTTTACTCGTCCATGTGGACAGCTTCTGGTCGGACTTTTGAACGTGTAGTGGACAATAGACTGTTGAACCAACTCAAAGTCGCAGAGTTAACTATTTTCCCAAACATCGGCAATGGATTGAACAACATCACATTGAGGGTCGCCACTCTAACAGTAAGTCAACTTTTACCAGACATGTGGGTTTACCGATTAGCTTTTCTCCAACCGATGAGGGTCGTCAAGCTAACAGTAAGTCACCTTTTAACAGACATGTGGGTTAACCGATTAGCTTTTCTCCAACCGATGAGGGTCGCCAAGCAAACATGATGTCAGCTTTAAACGGAAATATTGGTTTACACATTGGTTTTTCTCCAACTCGTGAGGGACGCCTAGCTAACAGTAAGTCAGATTTAATGAGAAATATTGGTTTACACATTGGCTTTTTACCAACCGGTGAGGGTCGCCAAGCTAACAGTAAGTCAGATTTAATGAGAAATATTGGTTTACACATCGACTTTTCTCCAACCCGTGAGGGTTGCCAAGCTAACAGTATTTCAGATTTCATTAGAAATATTGGTTCACACATTGGTTTTTCTCCAACCCGTGAGGGTCGCCAAGCTAACAGTTAGTAGGATTTAATGAGAAAAATTGGTTTACACATTGGCTTTTCTCCAACCCGTGAGGGTCGCCAAGCTAACAGTAAGTCAGTTTTTACAGAAATATTAGTTTACACATTGGCTTTTCTCCAACCCGTGAGTGTCGCCAAGCTAACAGTAAGTCACCTTTTAACAGAAATGTGGGTTTATCGATTAGCTTTCCTCCAACCGATGAGGATCGCGAAGCAAAAATGAAGTCAGCTTTAAACGGAAATATTGGTTTACACATTGTTTTTTCTCCAACCCGTGAGGGTCGCCTAGCTAACAGTAAGTCAGATTTAATGAGAAATATTGGTTTCACACATTGGTTTTTCTCCAACCCGTGAGGGTCACCAATCTAACTGTAAGTCACACATAAACACAATCTCTGTAAAAACGCCGCCATTTCGTAGATTTTTCTTAATTATTTTTAAATACATTGTGTCATTCACAGGAAATGTAATTTTAATAAAATCGTAGTTCCACTCAATGTTTCGCCATGTTCGACACAATCATAATTCTTCAATCGGAATGAGATTTGTGTGGTGACCATAACGCTGTCTGCATGCGTGGTTTTATATTTGTTACAATGAAAAGAAGCTGCATAAAAGCAATCTATGATCTCAACGCGGTCACCTGTTTTGTAAGTGTTTGATAGTCAGTAATAAACTTTATTGACAACATGCTTCTTTTCGTATTTATAAAGCGTGTGGCACATACTCATTCGAGGAAAATAAGTATAGAAATTATAATATATTAAGATAGGGATTACATGTAGTTTCCCTCTACACTACATAAGATAACATAGGTTCTGAAAATGAAAAGCGAAATCGCACGGTTTTTCTGAACAAACCCGCAGAATCTATTTTCCTCACGGTGTCGCCTTTCATTTGTCCCTTTCGTATTACGAAAGTGACAAAACCACATACACTTTACTTACCGAAAACGTTTACTTCCGTTTGTAAGAGCGCATGTCTGGCTGAGGTGCCGCCACTTGACTGCTTTCTCATTCGTTGATTCTCCTTGTTTCGTTCATGTGGCGTCGATGGCCTTATCGCAGAGAACCTAAAGCAAGTCATACAAAAATTATCGTTCTGAAAAAGGGAAGTAAAGATTATCTCTTCTTTTCATTCTGATGGCCTTTTCATTTGAATGAGACGTGATGTTTGAGCTACACTTTATTGTTTCAGAATCTGTATTATTTTATGTGGTCTAGATAAAAATCCATTTTTGAAAATTGAATTTTGATTTCTTTACAGATATTTTAATTTTTCTAGCATGAGTACGTATCCCACACTTTTTTTGTCAATAACATAAATTTGTTTATTATCAAACACTTACAGGAAAAGCTGCTTTGGGCCTGAAACCGGCAAGTTTTCCTCGTATACTCATTTACGACAAATACACATGTAGTACGTGGCAAACTCGACACCAACTCAATATTATCTTGGCCCGCGGCCGTGGCGTAGTGGTTAGCGAGTGCGCTTTCTAACGCCTACTTCGATGTACTGTTCACGGGATCGAGTCCGTCTGTCCCTCGGGTATATGAGTGAGTCACAAGATGCAGTTCCGGCAATCGCGAGGGTGGTTTTTACGAGGTTTCCTCCCGGTTTTCCACCATAGTAGGGCAACGAACAGTGTGAAGTGGACAATTCGTCGTTGTGTAAACGAAATACCCTTGAGTACGACGTTAAACCCCAATCAAACAAACAAACAAACAAACAATATTATCTTAATCTTACAGTACTATATATGAAATATATTATACTGTTTCGGATGCTTCAAACTATTTTTAATGTGCGTGTGTTCCTCCTGTTATTAACGGGTGAACATATTTCCATGACCATACACCTCTTAAACGTGTCATCAATCATTATACTGAATATTTGACTCGCCGTTGAGCCGCGACACATCTGTAGCCCCATAGCGTGTCTGTCTTGAGACATTTGTATCCTCATAGTGTGTCTGTCTTGAGACATCTTTCATGAGTCAGTCCCGGTCTCGCGCTAAGTGTCTGTCTTGGACATCGGTCATGAGTCAGTCCAGGTCTCGCGCTAAGTGTATCTGTCTTGAAACATCTGTCATGAGTCATTCCCGGTCTCGCGCTAAGTGTCTCTGCCTGGAGTCGGTCCCGGTTTCGCGCTAAGTATCTCTGTCTGGAGTCGGTCCCGGTTTCGGGCTAAGTGTCTCTGTCTTGAAGCATCTGTCATTAGTCAGTCTCGGTCTCACGCTAAGTGTGTATGTCTTGAGACATCTGTCATGAGTCGGTCCCGGTCTCGCGCTAAGTGTCTGCCTTGAAACATCTGTCATGAGTCAGTCCCGGTCTCGCGCTAAGCGTGTCTGTCTTGAGACATCTGTCATGAGTCAGTCCTAGTCTCGCACTAAGTGCCTCTGTTTTGAGGCATCTGTCATGAGTCAGTCCCCTAGTCTCATAGCTTCCGGAGGAAAGTTAGTACACAAATAACATATAATGATGATATTATTTTTGTTTTTTTCAGTGGGCACCTTTTGTGATTCAAAACAATACTGGAGGTGTGGTGAGCTTTGAAGGGTATGGAATAGATCTGCTGTCCGAGCTAGCCAGTAAACTGAACTTTAGGTGAACCACCAGCAATATAACAGTTGTGTTTGTATAACGTATGCGAGAAATGCAGTCGTTCGGCCAATAGAACAGTTGTGTGTGTATAACGTATGCGAGAAATGCAGTCGTTCGTCCAATATAACAGTTGTGTGTGTATAACGTACGTCAAACAAAGATAATAATTTATTATGAAAGCGCAA
>JAVFBX010193703.1:0-13173 GCA_034783855.1 Mopalia kennerleyi
CGTCAAATTATGCCAAAGAATAAACACGTTGTACAGATAAATGTATATAACACAGGACATATACGTCTTTGTATAAAATCACAGATAGAGTACCATCCAGAACAGGAACAAAATTGTTTTAAAATAATTAGTGTTGTTGTTGTTTTTTTGGATTTTTGAATTGTTTTTATTGACCAATAATTAATGTAAACATGATTTTAAAAAATACAGAGTAAATAAAGGAAGCCTGGAATAAAGTTCCTAGGCAGTTTATGTCAAGTAGATGCGAGAAACCAATCAAAAAATTACATTAATGAAAATTGTGACGTTATGACATATTATTCTAAGTTCCAATTAAGACAGTTTTTAATTTGAAGTTAAGAGAGTATATGCATAATATTAAGGCCAATTATAGAAAATTTATTCAATCGTTTTGGAAGAACTCAAAGGATATCTGAAGTGCGGTGTTATATGAAAATGCACAATAAGGTTTTGGGGATTGATTTTAGTTTAAAATAATTGTAAAAACACACATAGGTTATAATCTATTTGCATTTGCTGCGGTCAATTATAATGAAATGAAGTATTGATTTAGATAACCGTTTAGAAATTATATCCACACTGAAATTTGATGCCTAAATTGAATCAGAGCCGGGGAATATATCTGCACGCTTGTTCATACCAGTGAAACAACACAAGTAAGAGTGCCCGGATAATGATCAATCTTTAATGTAGTTTTATACTACGAACTCTGACTTAATTGGATACTTCACCTTTCACCATTATATGTATAAACGTTAGTTGGAACAGGTAATTTGTGTATTTAAATGACTATTTAACGACTGTAAAATTCCTTATTATGGCTGCATCTGGATACATCGTTACCAAAGAAAGCCTATAAATGAATTAACAATATGTCTACAGAAATAATTGTTCGAAATACACACCTGGTAAAACTCCAGACTGAACCGTACTTAAATAATATATAGCTTTTCTACAAACGCGATAAGACTTTCAATTTCAAAACTATATGTAAGAAAAATGATATTTATGATATAGAATATTGTACGGTCCGCGCCTGCTGCTCGTTGCTTTTAATACTGTTATATTTTCTGACCAGCCTTGAGGGTTGTCGAGAAAACGGATTTGTTCAAAGAAAAAATACTTTGTATGAAATTTCTTGATAAGCCAAAAGTACACCTGAGGTTTTAGATTATTGCTTGTAAAAATAAATAGCGGGGCATTAAATTACCGGAGTTCTGAATTTACCTGATCAAATTTATTTCCGCCAAGACGGACGAACTTGTCCCACCGTAAAAAAAAAATATTTGACAGATACAAAACAAACATCAGTCTGCTGTGTAAGACAGTTCTATTTGAACATTTGACTTTGTGGAAGTAATTTCTGTTGAAACGTTTAAGATAGATAGTCAACCAATTAGCCATGGATCAGTTCGCTTACTTGGTTTCAGCTGAGGCTAATAGCTGTGTATTCTACACTAGGGCTTATTGCTTTTTCATCGCTTCAGTACCGACCTGTAAGTGAGTGTGACACACGCTCTACGGGAAGCTTACTTTGGGAGTCTGGGGCGTGACACTCCGAGTGTACTTAGAGCAAGAGGATAGTAATTCAGCGTTTTGTTTACATTATCACCAGGAGAATGAATCTTCTCTGGATCTCCTACCAGGAAAGCTTTTCAAGATGGCCTCAGACATTCGCCATATCGCTTACGGCTTAATCAGAAAGCTCTGTTCCTGATTTAATGCAGCGATATCCACACTCTATCCACCCGTAACGCTGGAGGAGGCTGAGACTGATCGAGGCTCGACTATTTCACCAAAGGTTTCAACCCACTCAACCAAAACTTGAGCTGACAGCGGACGCCATGGCATTCTTATAAAAAATCTCTGATAACTTGCCATGGACTTATAAATTATACGTCATTTAATATAAACTATTATAACGCTAGAAATATGTCAGACTTCCGATATTACATATTATATAACCTCACGATGTGTTTTACATACTACAGCCATTTTTACGTTTACGTTGACTACATCAAGATATAACATAAAAAATGGTTTTGATGTATTAGTTGCATTTCAGAACGTGTAATTTATTAGGAAAACATTCCGGAAAACTAACATATAAAACATCCTGTACCTCCATTTATTTTAATAATACCAGCAATAAAATAGAACAAACGGCAAATCAAACATTTGCCTCAGTTGAATAGAATATATCACAATTTTCCCCTCAAAAGATAAGCTTACAACAACTTCAAAACCCAGAATTGCCCTGTATTAATTTATTTACAAAGTTTGCAAAGCCCAGTAGAAAGTTAACCCTCAAGGTACAAAGACATTAAATAATATTTTTTTGTCGATCAGTGTAGAATTATTCCATGAAAGAGTCGTGTTGGTTGAAGGTTTGGAATAGGTCGTTACTAATGGTACTGGATTCGTCAATACTGGTAAAGTATTTCCCTTACTTTAAAATCTCATTAAATGCCATACTATTTGAGAAACACATTTAATAATTGGTAATTATATTGTTTAATATCATTTTATTGTCGGTGGATGTCATTTGCTGCTGGTTCAAACAGGTCATAGTTTAAAGTGTTCTCTCAAAAATGGTAAGTCGAGGTAGCAAAATGATACTGATCGTCGGTAAAGAGTCCTTGTGACTACTCTTTCGGGGCCCATCTGCCCAGACGACGGGCGAATTGAGAAAATAAACAAGTCTTCACGTCCTGACATTTGGAATAAATGACTCCCCTCATTGGTAAACCCAGGGTGGTCATTTATGGGTGTCAATTCAATAGCACAAACCTAGTCCGGAATTCAAAGTACTTGGTTCTCGGAAGGAACAAATTGTTGTCGTTGCTGAAACCCGTTACCAATTTAAACCCTCGTTCTCTCTAACCGCCCATAGATTTGGCTAAAATGTCCCTGAAGAATAAGGCTAATACACCCCATTGGAAAAACACAACGGCCCACCAAGAAGAGAAATGATGTTAATACTTCCATGGGTTTTCGCCCAGAACACGAACAAACTACTTACATAGGCAAACTGGTCAATACAATTTGGCAATTTTTCATTTCGAAACAGTTTTATAACGGACAAGAGATCGCTTATAGACATAAACCAAGACGTCTTACAATCTTACAAAGTTTTATTACATATGATTATGTCAACAACTTTATAGTGAATATATAGAAGGGCCTGATACCTTATGGGTATGGTAGAAAATCGGTCACAACTTATTTCAATACATCAAAATCGTGTTAGATGCACTTGCATGAATTATTACGATGGTAATATTTAATGGATATGTTCACATCCAACTATAATCCAGATCAATCGTGGTATGCATATGCGATAAATGGATAAATATATTTATGCAAATATATGATTTTTTAATGTTTTATTCCCTGTCATTGAGATAACATTTGAATGGATTTTCAAACTCCAGGTTCTAAATCTTCCAGTTTGTCTGGCGTATCCTGTATTAAAGAATACTGATCTATTGCAGATCTATTTATTTCTCTATTCTTGGGGAGAAACTGTATATTATAACCCGTTTGTTTGCATCATTCATTGAAGAAAACTAATGTTTTTTGCAGAACTATTACAGACACTTATTTTCTTAATTCTCTAGGATAAAACTGTATAATATAAACCAAAAGAACTAAATTAAATTTCTAAGAATGCAACAATTGCATTACTGAAGAGGATTTTTGTCAAAGTTTTTAGTCCAGTTTTCAGTCTAGCTAGTAAAACAAGTAAACAATCTGCTGCAAAAAGTGTCTGTTTAAAGTAAAGCAATATTCGATGTTACTTTTTAATTATTATACGACATTAGATATGTGGAATTGTACTAGGCCCATATTTATTGAACTATATTCTGTTTCAGAGTAAATGCTGAAGATTAAAGAATGACAATGTATGCACAATGCATAGCAAAGAATTGCATATAAATCTTCACAATGTTGAATAGAAGCTTAACACAATTTTATCAGGATATTTTTTTATTATGCGTTTTCTGGATTTATTTTTCGCTTTAAAATATTCAACGTTCGGAAGACTTTGCAATAGTCTAAAACAATGAGTCTTAACAAATGATGTCCAAGAGGCAGTCGTCTGTTCGAAATTAAGTAACATTTTCTAACCTAATTCATTTCTTTGTAATGTAGTGTGAGTGTCATGTCTATGCTATGGTCTGAAACAGTTTAGTTTGGCAATAACGGTACACATTTCTTCCTGACAGGGCTATACGTGGCATTTTAATTAGTTAAGTATACAGGCGGGTAGCAATTTCTCTAACACAATTATAAGTGAACAACATGGGGTTTTCCTAGCATGGTAATTTGTCAGACACCAAAAATCTTGGCACATTAACATCAACTGTACAAGGCGGACGTATTCCGCTGCTCTTAATTTTTCTCGACGTCCAGGATTGAAAACATCTGCCGTAAAAACACTGGCAAGAAATGTTGCAAATATACCAGAAAAAAATGGCTTCTCGCACCAATGTATTCTATAAAGAAAAACTAACATTATATACCGACTGATTTAGTACATCAGGTACAAACCAAGTAGGACATATTCTTCCTTTCAGAGGGTTGCACTACTCCGTGAACAATTGTCAAATGTTGTAATTGATAGGAAATTGTTCAGATCTCTTCAATCTGTTCTAAATCTTGCCGTCCAAGCGATAGAAATATACCAGAAGGCATTTCTGTCAAATGAAATTGTCCACTAGCAAGCAGCACGTTCTCCATTTAAACAATACATAAGAAGTATGTTTCTTAAAGATGTATCTAACATCCAATTAACTACCCCTGTTGTATTTTTGTAGAGAGGCAACAATTCATAAATGAAGTTACAGATAAAATCCCCGAAAAGTAGTCTAGAACCAAATAATTTTTTTCTTGGATGAGATAAAAAGTAAACTTTTACACTTAAAAAAAATGAAATAAAAAAAATTAAAAAATATAAAATATATATGTATCTAAATGACTTATTTTTAACACCAACAAGTCCTCTCGGGACTTTATTCCCGCCATATAATTTTTTACCATTAGCTGTATTTAATATAAATTTCTTTGGTGATTAAAAGTATCAATAAATCAAACTGTTTGTTCGCTTGTTTCGAGTAAGCTACTAAAGGAACAGGACAGCGTACAGATCCCCGCACCACTCTAATAAACTTTTATAACATAACGGTTTCCTTTTTAATTGCTTAAGTTTAATACAATGAATGGTTCATCACGCACCGATTTATAAAACTAATCATAGCTGCTCTATGCAGGAATAAATAAACTTGCCGATCAGAAATTACTGAGGTTCAATTGTGTATGAAACTATATTCGACATTATTACAACAAAAAATTAATTGTGATTTAATTTGCTTCAGCTATTTCATACTATATATTCAGGATAAACGCAAGGCAAAGAACCCGCACATTGGTTACATTAGGCACACAAAAGTTTGTTCGGGGTTAAAAACAAATCTGCTTTGTTGTTTTTTTTAGAATAAATTATTATTTTAAAACATATTTTGTGTTGGTACATACATTTTGAAAAGAATTTTACCAAAAGGGTTGCAATTCATGCAGTGTTAGTTGCGATCTGCACTATTGTATCATGATTGTGATGTAAATTTTCACTATATTGCCAATAATCAACAAAATTATAGTTGTAGCCAAAAAAAAAAATGTCATGTACGAAATAATCTTTCAGCGTCTACATATGCCATACTTGTTGGCTGTCATTGAATTTCTTTAACATACTCGAAAGTTATCTCAGTGAGTGTGTTAAAAATAGAGACAAATTTGAATTCTAACTTTAGTCGCATGAGCATAGATTATTTAATATACATCATGACGAAATGCAGACACTAGACTATTATCAAACATAGTAAACGATACACTTGCTGAAATATGTCAATGAATTTGGTCTGATTTCTAGACCATTGATCAAGCTGAAGGTAATATTTATATTCAGATATTTTTATTGCGACAAAGGTGCGTTGAATTATGTATCGTTTTACTCAAAACAAAAAAAATTCACAATCGTTTTTCCTAATTTCGATCAGATATTTAGGTATGCAACCCAATGTTGTATTCATAAATATAAAATTATTTTGATTTAAAAACGTTTGCAAAACGTTCGCTGGTATCTTCGGATCTATACTCTCATACATGACTGGTAAAAACACATTTCGTCATGCACACATTGCAATGCAATTCTAACATAATTTCACACCCGATCAATACAAAAAACAATCTTTTAGAATTATGACAGAAGAGTAGCAACCATTCAAGAAATAGCGTAATAAAGCGAATCCTACCCTAGGGTATACTATAATAACCGTATAGTAAACGGCTACTGGAAAATCTTATTTGATTATGGAAGGGAAACTTAAAGAACTCGTCCGACAAATTTCAGTTGTCTCGAAAATATTGATCTATGTTAAACATAAGGTATCTACCGATACAATTAAATTTCTGAGTATCAAAATCAAGTATACCTTCGTGGCGCAAACAGTTTTAAATCCACGTGTGCTACATTTTGAGAGACATATATTACCGGACCTAGGTCCAAAACGTTGTGTGAGCAAAAGATCAGGTTGGATTTAGAGTAATTTAGTGGCGATTTTAGCCATCTGATGCTGTGGCCACTTTCACAAAATAACGTACCACATTTAAATGGCGTACGGTACCGTATTTTTATGTCTATATATAGTTGAGCATGACGAAATCTTACCATACGATGTTTTGTTTTTCCGAACGACATTCTATGAAACCTGTAAGAAACGTTTGACCAACAAGTCAATATTTTCGATAAAATTCATAGTTTCTTGTCTATGACACTTGATTTAGTCCCCGTAACGGTTTACTAAATCCGGACTACGGTGCATATTTAAAAAATAGACAGCAAAACATGTGATTATTGTTTTGCAAATGTAATGGTATTC
Source organism: Mopalia kennerleyi (assembly GCA_034783855.1). NCBI lineage: Eukaryota > Metazoa > Mollusca > Polyplacophora > Chitonida > Mopaliidae > Mopalia > Mopalia kennerleyi. The sequence continues at coordinate 6,963 of JAVFBX010193703.1, forward strand.
AAACTGAATTTTTCTTTAGACCGACAATCTGTTACGTTGAGTACTTTCACTGTTTTCTTACAAACATGCCACTTTCTTGTTGTTACATCGTAACTATGGTAATGGTCGCGATTAACTAGGTTATGCTAGTAAAATCGGAGCGGCGATGGCTACGATTGGTGCATGTGTTTGGGTTCCTACGAACATGTTTTAATGCCAAGAATATTATGTATTAATGCAACGTACATTTTTTATCTTTGCTCAACGTTTTACTTACCATACTTGCAAAAATATATATATATATATATATACACACAAACATAAATTTAAAATTTATATGTTGTTTAGCGAAGATTAATAATCGTATTACAGTAATATTTGTATTTATGCCACAAACTATTTTCCGATTGGGATCTGACTGTTTTGCAAAACAAAGAACAATCTTGGGTTTCTTCGGAAGATAATTGAAGCGAAAATAGACCACATCAGCTCAATTGAAGAAAGCTTAATTTCTTCTTTTTTCAAAAAATAGATCAAAATCTCTACATGTTAGTAAAAACCGGCGTAAACACATTCTCTTATGATCGTATGATGATACATTCCACATTTTGTTTGACTTTTAACCAAGCGTGAAAGTGAAAATATTTATTTGTAGAAAAGCAAACATTATGGAAGCTTGTGCGAAGAATGGAGCTTTTACTTAAGCGATGACGGGTACGGAAGGTGATACTGGCCGACGGGGCAGTGCAAGGGCATCTGCTGTCCCGGGAGATATTTATGGCCTTTGGGGAAAAGGATAACAGATCCAACAACAACATGGCCGCGGTAATCTTGCGTAAGTTCGGCAACCTTAGCTACATGTAGATAGGCGCTTCTGTGAGCTTGTCTTGTTAGCGGTTCTTAGCAGCTGGTTTCCTATGATGTAAGTTCTTTACCCTCAGGGAACATTTCTAGGACGGAAAGAAAGTCCAGAAAGTCCGTGTAGAATATTGGATGTTTTAGATTAACAGGCGATTAAGAAGATGGCTTGTGACAAGCCAGACAGGCGAGATAACTAGATTGTAAAGTGAACCCCGGATCAATTAGCTCTATTAAAATATACGACTAGGACAAACTACATACCAGACAAGAAAACGGAAGGTTTTGAAAAATTGCTTTTCCGGTCGAGGTATTTTAAGCGTTCGACGCTTTATTTTAAAATTTACCATCACAATAAACTCGTTGTGCCTGTTAATGGATTCTTGGAAGCCCTCGTCTAACAAAGTTTACCAAGCAGACAGGAATAATATATTTTTTAAATTGCTAGCTGAGCAGAATTCAACGAGCCGTGCTTAAGTAAATACTACTTCTGATTTACACAACAAAACTAACTAGATGTGTTGGACAGAAAGCGTGGATTCTATATCAACCTATTGCTAAGTTTACTTTGTTCAATTTTCTATCAATTAGAATCCTATAGAAACGTTAATAAAGTCTATATTGCGGTACACTAAACACCCATTAAAACTCAATAATCTGTTCTTGTCGGAGTGACAATATGAACCTGCAATAAATTGATAAGTTAACCTTCAAATGTCCTCGCCAGGCAAAATATCCCAATCGGTTTGTAGTTTGGCCAGGCCAGTGTTCATACTGTGGAAGAGGTGTCTTTTTAGATTGTCGTTTGTGTTGCGAACGAATCGAGAATGATCCAGTCATCATTGTTTAAATCCCTATTCACGTTCCTTTGTTTTCAATCGATAAGGAAACTAGCTTAGTATTGTTTCATAGCTAATAAATAAACACAAGTTAATAAAGTAAGACATTGAAAGTTTGTTTTCATCCACTGTTCTAATACTAAAAAGCTATGACAAAGTTGTTGCTTTTTTTCTTTTTCATATCATATAGTTCATATGATTTATTTACTCCTTTTCATATATTAATAACTTATGCTGTTTTATGGAAATTTGTCAAAGCATGTTTTTCAAATATTTGTTGGTTTTGACTATTGACAGCGTTGTAAATCAAAATACTTCTTTAAAAGATTTATTTGTATTTAATTCTATATTAAAGTTAAAACTAAGGATTTCTTTATTTACTGAAAAAACAATTATGAATTTTATTGTTTCGTGACATAATTATCGCATTGTATGTTGATTCGGAATACGTCTATACTCCCCAATAGCTATACATAAACTAGATGTTGGCGAGGTACAATTTAAGGTTTGTTGTTTCTGGAAAATACATGAATGATTGAACATTAAGGTTTATACTAATCTCAATATAATAACCCAGACTCTACCTGGTAAACAAAAAGATAACAACACAAACACGTGCTACATTATTTCTATTGACGATTCATACATTTCCATATACATAACCGCCATACACGAATAACACAAATTTAGTGGACATTCTTTGTAAGGTGACAAACTGTAAAACAATCGAAAGAGTAAAAACCCAAATATTTAAAAAAATAATTCAAAAATCAATCTTATTACCTGCGAGTTCACCCGGTTCACGTTGCGGATTAAAGTCGCCGTACCGCCCTGGGTCAGAGGCTGGAGGAGATACACCGTTCCCGGATCCCGTACTTCCTGTGGGACTTAACGACTGTTGTTTATAATAAGCCTGACTGCTCCATGCGTTTTCCTGCATAACCTGAGAATTGTCATAAAAAGCTGTGTTAATTGAATTGTCATTTGGAGCTGAGGGCGTGGTAGCGACTGATGGATACGATGAGTGAACATCCAAAGCAGAATTGGAGCTAGATAAACCACCAAATCCAGATAATGTGGTCGGATATCTCACACTAGTGTTCTGGGGATTAAAATTATACCCACGGGAGTTTGTGTAATCGTTGACAACCCCAAAGTTATTGTTGTTAGACATACTAGAGTTCCACATATTGTTAATATCGTTGCTGATTGAACCATTTCTGTAGGATCCGCTAATGTTCCCGAGAGAGCAAGACATATTTGAGACATTAAAACCAGAGAAATCTTGGGTCATTATTCCGTATTGCGACCGTAAAGACGGTGACCCACAAGAGGCCGCCGATAGGAGTCCAAACGGTTTCAAACTTTGACACTTCCGACGAAATCCTCTAGGTCTTCTCCTGAAGGATCCCTCTTCGAACATAAACTCTGCCCCGGGGTCTATTGTCCAGTAATGACCCTTACCCGGACGCCCTATACCCTTGGGCAGTTTTATGAAACACTCGTTTAATGACAGGTTGTGGCGAACTGAGTTTTTCCAACCTTGGTAAGTTCCCCGAAAGAAAGGGAATCGACTCTGCAGGAAACTGTAGATCTCGTTGAGGGTACATCGTTTGGTTGGAGCCGACTGGATTGCCATTACGATTAGTGCTATGTAAGAATAAGGAGGTTTTTCTTGTCGCCGTAAAGCGCCGCCGGTTTTCTTTCCCGACTTTGACGAATTGGCCGATGAACTGTCCTGGGTAGTGGATGTGGCATTAGAGATTTCATCCTCTGTTTCGGTCTCTCCTTTCACACACGGAGCTTGTGGTGTCGAGTCATCGCTCTCCTGCACCGGTCTCATATCCAACAGCTGAGTGAAAGGCTTTGTGTCAAATTCCGGTTGCATCATATTTGTTTGTTGAAGTTACAGTTCTTATATACGAAGGCGAGCGGAGAGTGGAAGGCTCCCACCCTTATAATCTATACACACTGTATATTGTTTGCGAAGTAGAGCGGGGCTGGAATGTCGCTTTTCTCGTTAAATCAGCTAAACACGTTCGGTCAAGTTACAAACACTGCGGTCTTTGGGGTTTCCTCAGGCCCACACTGCTCTCATACCCTTTCACTGATAATGGAAACCGCCCTTTGGGACTCTGAAGTTTTTCTTAGCTCTTCGCGTGGATCAAACTTGGCATCGAATGAGGTTTCTACTAAGACCATTGGTACAGACAGCTTTTACCGGCTGAGGATAGTTAATAGCGATAAGAACTAGTAAATGGCCAGCTACTGCTTCCAAGTCAGAGGCAGTAATTTACCTCCTCGAGTGGGCGTGGTTTGATGTCAATCAAAATCAGACCCCTTACCCTTTGCTGCTTGGCTAGGAACAATTTTGGTATAAGTTGACTTTAATGTTTCTTCGTCTGATAACCTTACCACAAACGCCCATAAAATGTGCATAAAATTTCAAATTCGTCTCATGTGTACACCAGATAATAATAATGTGTACACAGAGAGCTGGATAAAGTAATAATTCTGGAGTTCCTTGTTTGCTGGTATTGAGCAGGGTTCAGTTTCTCTTCAGATCTCTTTCATACTAAATTACAAATAACAAACGATCATAATGATTATATATCACTGTAATAGCATATCACATAGCTTTTTATATAAAAAACAGAAACTTTTTGCAATTATTGTTGTACCCCATGCATTTTTGTTTTGTTTTACAGAAGTTTGATCCAAATGTTACGATGACGCCCTTAAACTTGTTCACCCACTATATCAAGCAAGCCAGATTTCAAGTCAAAAGTATTGCAAAACTATTCCGGAACCAGTTGGCTAACGCTTTGGTGCAATGTGGAGTACTTTAAATATAATCCGGAGGGAGAAAGCGAAATGGTACGTTCCAGAGTAAAACGCCTCGAAGCTAAATTTCACACTGCAGATGTTTCGAATAGATATCACTCTAGAATCTAAAGGTGCAAAAGGTCAAAGAGGTTAGTTAGGAAGGTCTTATATCGGGCTTACTTCAGTCAACACAAATAATGGTTTGTCTCTAAAGTAGGCGAGGTTTGACGGAGTGAAAAATTAATCCATATCGAGTAACGTAGATTATGTTGTGTTAAATAATGCGTTGTAGACCTCCATCGGGGTGGGTTATTGAAGCTAAACATTAATGAAATATTACTTTGATCCGTTCTAGAGAAAGTGAAAGCTATCGCTTCAATTTGGCTCTGTTCAACACTTCCAGTGCACAATATCACATGAAGCTTCTTAAAGCAATTTTCGCTCCACAAAATAATTGCATTGAATGAGCAATAACTGGATAACGCCAAAATGTTTTCTACGAATAATTTATTTGTGAATTGAAACAAACACAAAAGTGAAACAAGTTAAAACGGGAAAAGCGTTCGAAATTTAAGGATAAATCAAATTGAATTATTCGTTATTGATTATAAAGTATCAAATTTAATTTGATTGTTAGTCATTTTGAACTTCTAGAAAGCATCTTTAGGAATCGATGTCTCATAATATACTGGTGTATATTTTTTCAATCATGATATATATTATATTATTGTGAACTCAGTACAAAGGATATAATAATAGGGCTATGCTATACGTATAGGCCTAAACTCTTAGTAAAGTATGGCTCTAATGGAATTCTTATGGGTACTTCAGCCATGGCTCTGATGGAACCCTTTTTGGTTCTGTATAGATTTGTTTGTTCGTTTGATTGGGGTTTAACGTCGTACTCAAGGGTATTTCAATCGCGGGGGTGGTCCCCCGCGATTGCCGGAGTCACATATTGTGACTCACTCATATACCTGAGGGTCGATAGACGGACTCGATCCTGTGAGCGGTAAATCGAAGTAGGCGTTAGAAAGCGCCCTAGCTAATCACTATGCCACGGCCGCGGACCTAGTTCTGTATAGAACCCTCACAACAACTTTTCCAAATATCCCTGCCTTTATTCTTGTATCAAAGAACCGTGTTTGTCGTACGGGTTCCATGGAGAACCATCCTCTTCTCTAAAGCACCCTGAAAGATCCATTCTTTCTAACAGCGTATATTACGGGTTCAAACGAATGAAGATGTGGACGATTGATGGGTATAATAATGTCGTATGACATGCATCTGTAATGCAATTCTTGCTATATTATAAGTTATTCTATTTTGATCTTATTCTAAAGCGACGAGCAGCTCAACTTAATAAGGTGACATTTAACAAAAAACTTTATCCATCAATTTTAATCCAAGAATTGTTTTCCAATGAATTTACAGTAAACCCTTTCAAGTTCATTATTGACTAGAATAGATTGCATATACTATTTTTATTGAGGACATCTGTGTGGCCATTTACTGCACAAATTTAAATTAATATAACGTACAAAGTAGTGAACAGGTTTTGTGTATTTTGTATGCTAAACCAAGCATGATTTTAATACTCCACCACATAGTTTCGGCGTACACTCTAAGAAAATATGGTTCTAAAAGGGTTCTTCACGAGTCAATGAGGTTCTTCAGCAACCCAAAGGTTCTTTGTGGGCTGAAAAGGT
>JAVFBX010193714.1:0-13171 GCA_034783855.1 Mopalia kennerleyi
CCATTAATCCACTTCCTGGCGCCTGTGCGACTGTTGAAAATTAAGTATTGTAATGGACGATATCCAAAATGATTTTGCTGTCACTAAAATATTGTTTTCCTTGGTATCGGTTCTTTTTTATAAACCTGTTCAATTATGAGTAACGTGCTAACCTTTATAACATAACATGACCTTACTGGCTGCCATTTTTTGTTTTGTATAATATGCAGTTTCCCAAGATTTCTTTCCTTGTTAGAAAAAGAAGGAGAACCGTACATTCTTGAAAAATATTGTACACTTATTGAACTTGACAACGTCGGTGAAATCTAGTCTGTATAGCCTTTGTATGAATAACATCAAAACATATTGTAAATTAAAAATGTTTTCTGAAGTGTAAACTTAAGGTTACGGTTCATAATCAACACTCATCAAATGATAACAAGACGTATCCTTCTATGGTGGCCGGTACGGACATTTGCGGCTCGCATAGAGATTTTATGGCGATGGAACGATATGGCAAAAAGATATAGCCATGCAATTCGATGCAACGCGATGGTCCCTATCGGCCACGGTATTGTTCATTACAGTGCTGTTCCCATCAAACATATTCCACGACAGAAACACTTTAACATTTCCAGTTAAGATCGCTATTATTATAATGAGTACGAGTTCATATAGTACAAACACAAATGTCGTTATAAATACAAACAGTTATAAAAGCTATTGTGGCCTGTAGTATAAATTTACGATCATCAAAACGGATTATTTTGAATTCACAAAAAGCTAACTGGATTTAACCATATTGATCCCAGCAACGGTGTGGGTGTTGTTCGCCCGCGTTGAAATCGTTGGTCTTATAGAAAGCCTCTTGTTACTTGTTCCAATACTCATAACTGCCCCTTTAAGAAAACCGTCAATATTTATAACATTAATTTAGCCTTGTTGTATCAAATGCTACGGTCCTTGTTTCTTCTCGTTCTTGTTATGTGTTTCGGCGAAATTTATGAGGCTCTATCCAAACGGTTCCTGTATTTATCATTTGCATCATTGGCTTGCAGTTTCTTTCTATTTACGTCGACGGGTAACACTATCTTGGTGACACCATTGGATGCGACCAAAAACATTACTATAAAATATACTGTGTTTTTTTGTATGGTTGTGTGGGTCTTTTAACTTATGTGCAGCACGAGATGAAGTTTCATCACGATGACGTCATTGCTACCAGCAATACCCTTCATTTATCAGTCAGAAATATCTAACAACTAAGTTCGAAGAGTGAATCAGTCAACCAAGCCATCTAAAGGCTATGTTGTTAAAAACATTTGGACAGTGTTATACTTCGTTGGATTCTGAACCTAGCCTGGTTACATCTTTAAGGGGATGTTTACCGGATCTGGATAGTATATACCCGTCCCTTTGAGGACTTTGGTGATTATCCTGTTGTGGATATATATAAATCATCCGGCATATTTTTGTCTTACGATGCGAATTAAGAGAAACCACAATTCTATGTCTTATACATTGGAAGTGTGAATTCATGGATGTGCTTCTGTGTACCTCAAAGAAGTTGCTGATTGTCATCACAGACCGGTTTGTTAAAGTCAGCTCCCTTAGACTGAACTATTTGGCAGGTATATACACAGATCCATTGTATACTATATACGTAAGTAACTTTATATAAGCCTTATAATTTCATTACCACGAATCTTCAATTATATTTTCTTAAAGATTTTATACCATTTTATATTATACCATACAACGCTGATATTGTTGTTGTTATTTTTACAATAAATATTGTGACCGACAAAATTGAGGGTTATTTTTTGACTTTTTGGGTTTCTACTGTAACAATTTATAAACATAGATACCAATTTTTGGTTTATCTATGTCTACTCTAAATTGAATAGATATAGACATAAACAAATGTTGATATCTTAGTCTAAGATTACCCTGATAGATATCTTCCTCTCATATATACTTAAAGTTTGGGGTTAACTGTCCATTTATAGCAATAAATAATCCAATCACAACGATTACCAATCCCTGCTTATCTTATCCCATGATGAATGGTCATCAACATTTCCAAGTCACCGATGGTGACAAGGTCAGGCTGATTCTTATTTGAAGAACACGTAGTTCGCCTGGTAACATATATTTATAAATGTAGAGAAATACATGTTTGTCGCCGTGTTTATAATTGGATAAAAGGCTTGTTAGCGTTTGTCGGTAGGGGAATGACAATGTTAAAAAAAAGATAGGGCCAATTTAACGTTATTAGCTATGCTACAGATCTCTGAAAACCTGGGTATTTGCTTTTATCCGATCAGAGAAGTAATGATTATGGGCTCAATCCGAATAGAATATTCATACTACTAATCGTATGTCTTTATTTAAATATCGTTCCCAGGAGGTTACTGTTTGAATCGCTTTTGTCCTATTCTACTCACAAACGTCGACACTGATTTAGAAAAGTAAGTGACTATCTATACACTGCGGGCTGTAAGGACAATAACAGTAACGGTTATAAAATTCGTTTCTAAATCCAATAATCAAGTTTGTGATTACTGTGATAGTCTGTAATCTCGCATTAATCGTGTACTAAATTCGTTAACCATATCATCAGTCGCATAATCTGAGTTACCAGAACTTCTTGTCCTCTAGTAGGTTCTAACACACATGATTCGTTCACCATATCATCAGTTACATGCACTGAATTACTAGAACATACCGTACTCTTGATTAGGTTTTAACACACATTATTCCTTCATCAGATCATCAGTTACATACTCAGTTATACCAGACCTTATTGCCCTCTAGCAGGTTATAACACAAGTGATGGTCACACCATATCTTCAGTTACATACTCTGAGTTACCAGAACTTAATGTCCTCTAGTAGGTTTTAACACATATGATGCGTACGCAATATCGTCAGTAACAGAGCTTAATTTACTCTAATATGTTTCAACACACATGATTCATACATCATACACGCAGTTACATACACTGAATTCCCAGAATATACCGTACTCTTGATTAGGTTTTAACACATTATTCCTTCATCAGATCCTCAGTTATACACTGAGAGTTACCAGAACATACTGTACTCTAGTATATTTAAACACGTATATTATGAATTAACAAAAGTACGTTAGATCTCCAAGTGAGCTGAATTGGAAAAGACCATTAGACATTTCAGAGGAGGACTGGCCTCTAATTCACAAATTACCTTTTATATGCACATCAGATCCAACCCTCATATGGTTATCATTTAGTATCACAAAACGGATCCTGGCAATAATTAGCTTTTATGTACATTTAAAATTGGTATAAAACACTCCATTTTGTGTTCAATGAAGAAGGGGAAACTCTCGAGCATCTGCAAAGTGATAATTTCCTTCGGGATGAATTATGTAACTGGTTGCAAACGGAATTAACGATACGCATACGGCTTAAAAACAAGTTTATACTTTTTGGAGGTTTAAGAAATACGTACAAAGGCATGAATGTTATCATGCTACCAGCAATACCCTTTATTTAAGTTCTAAGAGTGAATCAGTCAACCAAACCATCTGAAGGGAAAACAGTTTACTGATCACTTGGACTATATTGTAAAAGCATCTGGACAGTGTTATACTGATTCTTCGTTGAATTCTGAACCTAGCCTGGCTACCTCTTTAAGTGGATTTGTACTGCATCTGCATATAATATACCCGTCCCTTATTCAGAACAAGTCCATGTCTTAAACATTGGAACTGTGAATTCAAGGATTTACTTCTGTGGACTTCAAAGAAGTTGCTGATTATCATGAAATACCGATTTGTGAAAGTCAACTCCCTTGAATTGAACTATTAGGAAGGTATAGACACGGATCCATTGTATACTACATGTATATTCGTAAGTTACTTTATATAAGCCTTATATTTTCATTGTATCGATCTTCAATTATATTTCTTAAAGCTTTTTCTACCATTGTATACTGTACTATACTATACAACGCTGCTATTTTTACAACAAATATTGTAACAAACAAAATTGATGGTTATTTTTTGTCTTTTTTGGTTTCTACTGTAACTATTTATAAACATACATGTAGATACCAAATTTCTGTTTATCTATATCTACTTCAAATTGAATAGATAAAAACATATAGGAATGTTGGTATCTTAGTCTAAGATTACCCTGATACATGTATTCCTCTCATATATACCTAAGGTTTGGGGTAAACTGTCCATTATAGCAATAAATAATCCAATCACAACCACTACCAATCCCAGCTAATCTTATCCCTTGATGAATGGTCAGGTCGTCAACATTTCCAAGTCACCGATGGTCACAAGGTCAGGCTGATTCCTATTTGAAGAACATGTATAGATCTCCTAGTTACATACACTCTTCAAAAAAAGAAACGCAAAAGAGAATTTGAAAAAGTAGCTTATTGTTTTCAGACCGGGCGACCAAATACACATGTTGTAATGATATATAATTGTTTCTACCGTCCTTGTTAACCAAACCCTCGCTCAAACGCAACTCTTGATGATTTGGAACGCTGTTAATGGTGGTTTTTATCACGATCATGAAAATCATCGTGAAAAACAAGTAATAGTCAAAATAACCGAGTATCACGTGCAAAGCATGAGTAAAGGGCTCAGCTATAAAAACCCAAATGAATCAGGAAGATTTGTGACAATTATCGAAAGTTAGGTGTGAAGAACATGGCACGTCTTAACGCAGCCGACAGAAATATTGCCATTGGGCGTTTGCAAGTTGGCGAATCCAAGAGTGTCATGGCGAGGACATTCAACGTTCATCCTAGCACGATAACACGCTTGTGGGATCGGTATGTCCAGACCAATACTGTAAATAACCGTCCAAGATCGGGGAGGCCTCAAGTCACCACACGGGCTGAAGATCGATACATCCGGGTATCTTATTTGCGTGATCGCCATCGTACTGCACGTGACACAGCCCAAGAACAGCTTGGATCCCTCAAAGTGTCCGACCAGACAATCATGAACCGTATAAGAGAGGCTGGAATCCGAGCAAGACGACCCAAAATTGTCCCCTCCTTAAGACATCTACGTCAGAGTCAACGGCTCCGATGGTGTAACAGAGTACAGCAATGGAATCTGCAACATTGGAGGAGAATATGGTTCTCACATGAATCACGTTTTCTGCTCAGGCGACGTTACGGCAGACAGCGTGTTTTACAGGAGTCGAAATGAAAGATATGCACCAAACTGTATAAGGGAAGTTGACAGATTCGGCGGGGTGAGTGTCATAGTGTGGTGTGCCATCTCCTACAACAGAAAATCGGAACTCGTGCTGGTAAGGTGCAATTTGACAGCCAATCGCTACATTGATGACATTCTCCGTCCACACGTCCTTCCGCTTGTCGACCGCCAGAGGGAGCTAATCCAACACGATAATGCTAGACCCCACATGAGTGACACGTGCTACAGTGTACTACCTCGCCAACAACAACTTCAATGTCCTCCCATGGCCCTCCAAATCTCCGGATTTGAACCCTATCAAGCATCTGTGGGACCAAATCGATAGACGAGTGATTCAGCCCCAAAATCAACCAGTGACCAATGATCAGCTGTTCCACATGTTGCAGGAAGAGTCGGGAAGGATTCCACAGAGGAACATCCAACGATTGATTCGTTCCATGCCCAGGCAATGTCGCGCAGTTCTGACTGCAAGAGGTGGTCACACAAGGTGTTGACTTTGCCTCCACCTGGTGGACAGTTGTGTAGGTAGATGGGGCTGTAAATTTCGAGACTGGTGTTCCATACACCAATGTGTCATATATGTTCATTGATGACATTGTGATTTCAATTGATTTGAATAACATATATGTCAACTCTTTTTTTGAAGAGTATAATTAATATGTAGAGACATAGCGATGAAAAGTGCTGGCAACAATCTCTGTCGATGTGATAGACGCCGCCAAGATTTTTGCGAATATATGTCTCATTCTTGTTTGTAGCCGGCCATAAAGATGGACCGCATAACACGCGTGATTGTATCGACAAGACATTTCTGTTGTTGTCGGAAAACTCATTCGCCCCAGGGGAAAAAATCGTCACACATTTAATGTCAAATAATGTTAAATTTAAAAAAATAGAATAAATGAGCAACAGATATCGAGCCATTTTTGGTGTCAAAATAATCCTTAACTTTAGTACATTCAGGAGTTACTAAAGCCGTGTTAAAATTACAGAAAAGTGCTTAGAAAGAGAGTTCTTTTACAAATACACCTTTTCCCCTTACATTGCGGTTGGTACTGTTTCCAGGCAAAAGCTACTGAAATCATTTAAAAAAAAATACTTTTTCCTTTTGATTTTAACGGAAATTGTATACCTTTTTATCTAAATATCACCCCACTTTATACCAATGTAGGTCACAAGTTGCCGATAGATGTAACCGTACGGAATATTAGCAGAGGTGCAGGAAATGTTGAAACACCAAGATACTGGAGTCATCCCTGAGTAAATTTAGAAGACAACGCGAGTCTAACTCCTCGTTCAAATCTATATTATATTAGCTGCCATTAATAGAAACATGTTTTGCCTAAAATCGTCCTCAACCTGTAATATCTTTTGAATAATGCAGGCAGTTGTAAATATGTTCCCTAACAGGACAACTTGCGCGATGGAATCATTTTGACCTTCAGATGCGGCTGACTCAGATTGCACGCGTTGTCCTGACAACGCTGTCAAACTCCACTCACAAGAAACTTAGTGAGTGAGTTGATGCAAATGGAGAGTTGTTTAAAAAGGTTTTCAATATTCCAATGTCCTAAAAATATAGCAAATTATAGCAAATTATTGTTCAGTTATATTCAAGTTACCAAAGTACATTATTAAACACGGCCTTTTACACATGCTTTCATTTTCATCCGCTGACAAACATTCGGTCCGGGTATTTTTTTCGGTACGGTGTCCATAATTTTGAGGTGCAGATGAGTCTTAAAAGATGTAGAAATAAAATTGTCTGGGGGATAAATATAGAAAGAACACACTCCGGTGTTATTTATCTTACACTTGGACTAGTTTCGAATCGTCAAGACAATTTACAACTCTCCACCGAGCGTCATATGCAGCATGGTCAGATACATTGGCAACTGATGACCTGCATTTTTCTTGTGAGACTACACAGATTTATTTATCTCCCTTGAACAAAATTTAAAATAACGAAATGCTCTACATATAACCTGCGGGTTAAGCTATTCAGCTTTGAAGAATTTTAGCAAATAGACCGTCTCAAAAGGAGAATAATATAATTGAAATAAATAATATCTTATCTTGAGGGATTTCTGATATTTATAGATTTACGTTTTGTGCGGTACGAAATCTGTAAATAATATCCGTGGCAGAGGTTTATAGTTTCGGTCAAACTTGTCGCGCCCATAGATTTGACGATAACAATCTGGTTACTCCTTTCTCCGTAAATAAACGTTCAAGAAAAAAATGACATCAATTATGTTTGGCCACCAAAATTTTACCGAAGCAATGGAAGCAAGATTTGATTCCCTCCCCCCTTTTACCAAAAAGCATGGCCAAATAATTCCTTTTTGCAGTTCTGTGTTACTTATAGTAAAAAAGTCTTAACAACGTAGTACATTTAAATAAAACATGGTAACAAAATGCCCTGCAATAAAGTAACTTTTCAACATTGATTTTATTATACAGTTTCCTTTTTCTTTAATTTAATCTTCATTTGCCAGACATGAGCTGGTAAAAAGGTATGTATTTGAAACTTTGAACAGATTTATACATGTTTCTAAGATTTGTTCAAAGACACCTTACCGTCCTTCTTGTCACAGATTCCTGAGTCAATCAGAAAAGTCTTAAACAAATCTTGTAATTGTTTTATCTGAGTCTTACAATCTCCCCTTATGGCGTCCAGACAATCAGACACCTCTTGATATTTTCTGAAAAACACGTCAAGTCCATTATTAAAAATCACCTCGAACTTTTCACGTTATGTTATTGCTCACACTTTAAAATTGAGCTCATTCCTGAATATCCAAGAACAGCAAATACATATGTATACCTTAACTGATTATGGGCATTGTATTTATGTGACGTCTAAGCCAAAGCCAGTCTCAGACAACACAGGCTACAGACATGACAAGAACATCAAATACGTATAGAATTATACAATGAAGAAGCATGGACATGATAATTAGCTTGGGTAACCAATCGCAGGAGAGCAACCGTAGGCCGATAGGCCGATAGCTCAAGGGACAGCATAGCTTGGGGGGCCCAATAGGCCGATACGCGCCTAGCTCAATGAGCATCGTAGTGCAAGGATCCCGTATTTGAAAAGGTCCATAGCTCAAAGGGCATCACCGCCAATAGGTCCTATATCCGGAGATGTTCGTAGTTCAAGTTTCATTTCGAGTTTCATAGTATATGGATCCCATATCCGGTGAGGTCCATAGATCAAGGTGTATCATAGTTCAAGGATCCCTTGGCCGGAGAGGTCCATAGCTCAATAGACATCATAGTAAAATGATCCTATATCCGGAGAGGCCCATAGCTCAAGGTGTATCATAGTTCAAAGATCCCTTGGCCGGAGAGGTCCATAGCTCAATAGACATCATAGTAAAATGATCATATATCCGGAGAGGCCGATAGCTCAAGGGGTATCATAATTCAATGAAGCACACAACTTCCAGTGTTTCTATTTAGTGATCTACCATAGTTTGAGGGCCGGTACGGTCAACAATTAATGGTAATTAGGACAGGAATTTAGGACAACTGGTCAAGTTAAGCAAATACATGATGCTATACAGCGTCACAAATAATATAAATATCGAGAAAAAGATGTCAAAATAAGCGACTTTGTGAAGCAGACGGGCACCAAAATCAACAAAATATGACAGTGTCTTTTCCTGGTAAAAGATATAATCTGTGTAGAAGCAGCTCGTTTCTATTTATACATGATATTGGTATTTTGCGTTAAATTCATTTCTTGAAGTACACCGCCGAGATGTAAGCAAACATTTATCACTAATAAATAACTGGATGAAAATGAGTTACGAACCCGCAGTTTCTGAAGGTAGCCGCAATATTCTGTATACCTACATACTTTGAATAGAGCATGTGCTGCCCGCATTGTTGTACTGCCTCATCCATACACTGGTCTGTGGCAAAACAAGAAGAAACAGTCGCATCACAAACATTCCGGTCATCAGGTTGGATATCATTCCAAGACTGCCGGAGGGACTTCTCGTGCACTAAATATATCAGTTCTATACCCTATTGGGTTGAATATGCAGGGAAGAAATAAACAACACACATTCGTCAATTTTGTTTAAATTTCTTAAACGGGGCATTTAGGGGGACACAACGAAACTATATTTATCGACTGTTCATGTCGTAACAAAACACGTAGTATTATTTGAACTTTGGATGTTTATGTGTACATTTCCTTGTTGCAAATCTCTGTCAACAAGAGTTTTAGACAAGAGGCCTTCTCAAGATTTAGGTGATACACAGGACCATTGAAGGGGGAGAGAGGGATTTGCCGGGGCGTCGCCTTTGGGTCCATCAGTTTATGGGGCTCACAACCCAAACGATGAAAAGCAAAAAGGGTGTATACCTTGATAGCGGCATGTAAAATAAAAGTTCCTGTGTTTTTCACATAACATTATTTACATAGAAGTAGCCCCAAATCTCAGAGTCGCACTCATGAATTTCATTGGGTCATTGAAGATATATTGAAGGAAAGGATCCAAGTGTCCATTTGCCCTCGGGCTATCGTGTTTCAGTGTTCAGGAGATGACCAACATGACGTCGTCCTGAGTTTTTTTTTTCAAACATGGAGATCAGAGACGAATACTGATATGGCGGATCACACAATTGTGACTCGATACAGCTATCCCTCAAATACAGGCGATACTACACTTACGATATCGATGCTCCCCAGTTGTAGGTGTAGACTGGAATTTTGAATCTAAAATACCAAATGTTGGGGCAGAAAGCTGTGACTTAGATTCCGATGGAGAATAATGTTAATTGCGATAGAACGTTTGGCTTATAGCCATGTACTGTGATGTTGTCTAGTTTTTTGCTTTGTTTGGTAAATCTTTAACTGTGCTCTTTTACCCAAGCCTATTTTAAAGGCTGATGATTCAGTGTGGCTGCAGCCGAGATATATAACAGTCACAGTTTAGAGCTCGCTCCTACGGGACATCTACACTTACTTTATATTAAATAAGACAGAAATTTTGAAGGATATATATAATGAGTATTGCAGAAAAATTATTCAACTACTTTTAATGAGTAAGTATACTTGAGTAATAAAACCTTCTCAGAAATCATATTATAATAACCATTTATGGTTTGATTCAAATCAAAAGTCAACAGTTAAAATGACATGCCACTTACTTTTGGACTTTTTATTTCATGGAAATATATCTTGAGTTGAATTAAATCGAATGTAAGAGATATATATTTAACTCCTGGGGAGAGGACACATGTATTGGTATACACAATGGAGGTTTGAAAACTCATTAATTGATTTAAACGCTAATACGGAAAGACAGAAAACAGCATGGCGCTCCTACCTTGGGAAGACTGTGATGTAACCAAAGCTAAAATATAAAAATACAAACACTTGGGATTAGTCGTAATAAAAGTTGGTCTTGATTTTTTGGGAAATCAATTTCGTTAGTAGAACAATTAATCTACATATTAAAGTAAGACATATAAACCAATTAAAACCCATTTCGACAAATGATGCATCTTTTCTGTGCCTGAAATATTCGTGAAGACAGAACCAATAAATCGACAGTAGAAAGAACTGTTGTTATTGTTGTTGGGATGATGTTTTAAATTCACTTCTCGAATATGTATATTCCGATAGCTTATCACACCTTTTACTTGATTACATTTTAACACTGTATTTCAAAATTATTTCCATCTAAGTAAAATTGTATAACAATATTTGTCACGTACCTGGCATGAGGAATAAGAACACAGCGACAGCTCCAGAGTAGTCGGCCATTTTGGTTTCTGCAACAGATAGACTGGAATTCCAAATAAGCGTTATTATTCTCTAATAACTTCGTTATTTTGGATAAAATTCATCCAGACATCAATTTATCTTCATTAGGAGCATTTAATATACACTTTCGCCCTGTCACCTCTATAATATAGGGTAATGTCAGTTTGGCCTTAAACCTGTGCCATGTTGCGTAGTGGTATTCGGTAAATCACTGACAATTATGTGATCGTCAACCTTCTATTTACAACAGTATTCATACTGCGGGACTATGTGTCCGGCAATTGACAACTGTATTATTACCCCCGGATTATGTGTCCGGCAATTTACAACAGTATTGATACACCGGGACTATTTGTCCGGCAATTTACCTCTTTTTAGCAATTTAGCTCTTGCAGGATAACTGTGTATGGAAGACTGTTTGACGAATAAGAGCTTCATATCAATTTATGAAAGAAATTATGAATGATAAGAAGACTGGAGTATATAATAATCTTTGGTAGACTCAGAATTTTAAGGGACTTAAAAAATATCCCCAGTGTGCTCTAGTTTATCAGAAAGAGTAATGGTACGGATAGCTCGTCTTTGAAGAATGATGAGAGGATTAAAATGAGTGGGATAGGTGCTGTCCCATAAGGCGCATGTACATGAGAAATATGTGTAGAAATATTGGTAGAGAGGATTATAGTATAGAGTGAGCAAAGTTTTCCTATTTACAATTGTTTTAATGCGGAATATGATACCAATATTCCTGGGATTTGTTTACCTAAATAAGAAATGTGTAAAGTCCAGGAAAGTTTGTCATTAAAGATGATTCCGAGAAACTTAATTCTGAAACGCGTGTCATGGGGATGTTGTTTAGAAAAATAGGAGGTGTGGTTATTCTGGGTTTGTTAGGTCTGATGACCATACAATGAGTTATTTAATATATTTGAGGAAAGTCTGTAACCGAAAGCCAGGCTAGTAATTTTGTTGATTCATTGGTCATGATTTCAATGGCGGTTAAAGGATTAATACATGAGCATCAGACACGAGTGTCATCAGCAAAAAAGTATGAATTTGACGAGATAAGTGGAGTTTACTATATCATTTTAAAAAATTAAGAATAAAAGTGGGCCAATAATTCAACCCTAGGGCACACCACAGGAAATTGCATCAAAGTTTGATAATGTTTCATTAAAATTAATGATATGATAACGGCTTGAGAGGTAATTGAAATTCCAGTTTTTCGCTTTTGAACCGAATTTATAATGATTTAATTGTTGTGACAAATCGGTGAATTTAAGCGTTTTCAAATATTCTGACATACATGTGAGAGTTTTTTCAAATGTTATTACAAACTTGTGAGAGTATATTATATTTGAAAATATTTTGTATAAATATGTGCAATCTATTAAGTTTTCAAAATGTTCTGACAAATTTGTGTGGGTTTACCAAGGATTTTAAATGTTCTCGCAAACTTTGCATGAGTTAAGTAAATTTTCACATGTTTTATGAAATTTTACACAGTTCTCAAATGCTATGCCAACTTTATATATGTGCTGTATTTTACATATTATATAATGTTACCTTTGTTTATCAAATCACCTATCTCTTTTTTCATCAAAAAACTTTCTTTTTAAATAAAAAAAATTAATACAGTAACTGAAACCTATAGAACGATGTTGTCAATGAGGTCAATTATTCATAACGATTAAGATGGAAAAACAAGATTGAAAATGGACAAAAAATCCTTGAAACACAAAAAAAATATATACCAGTTCCTGGGCTATTGCCCAAGGTTTAACACAAAACCTGGTCAGGTTGTGTTAATCTAAACTTATCATTACCCGTTACAGCCTAGTCCTTTCATCAACACCTATACAGTTTTGGTAACATACATTTTTACTTGTATTTTATGGCTTATAATCAAACATTAAACGATCTAGGTGAACTTAACAAATTATGTTTTTATGTAATAAAATATAAGATTTATTTTGTAGAATTAAATTTTTTAAAATTATGTCAAGCCGAATTTTGGCAGATTCAAATGTTTGCATTGTCATCTTCAATTGTATAGTTAAAGGGAAAGACAACTGTTTTTCGACCTAAACTTATTATTTTTATTGCATAATTCCAAAGATAAACATCAGTATTGCACTCGCATTTGAGTAAGCATAGCCGTTAATTAGTTCA